>JBBPBX010023498.1:29808-40485 GCA_038048925.1 Garcialebias charrua | reverse complement strand
CAACTAAAACTATGATAAAATAAAAATAAGTGATAAAATCAATTAAAATCAGTGATAAAATCATGTGGAGGCAGATTAGGCTTGCTTAAAAAGAAAGGTCTTTAAGCCTTTTTTAAAAGTCAACCAGTGGTTGTGGAGCTCTCAGATAGTCAGGGAGGGAGTTCCAGAGGTGGGGGCAGTCACACAGAATGCCCGGTCTCCCATGGTCCTTAATTTGGTTTGTGGAAGGTGAAGGAGATACTGTTCTGTGATCGTCGGGACCGGATGAATGAATATGGTACAAGAAGGTCCTTTAGATAATCTGGTGAAGTTCCATTTAAGCATTGATGGGTAATGAGAGCAATTTTGTACTGAATTCTGTAGGTGACAGGAAGCCAATGGAGGTTATGGAGAAGGGGTGTAATATGTTCAAATTTACAAGCTCTTAATAAAATCCCTGCTGCACTGTTTTGAATATATTGAAGCTTCCAAAGGTTTTTGCCAGGGATTCCAGTAAACAGGGAGTTGCAGTAGTTGAGCCTGGAGGAGACAAAGGATGGATGCGTTTCTCTGCATTAGCAAAAGTAAGAGATGGGCGAAGTTTGGAAATGTTTCAAAGATGGAAGAAACAGAAGAATAGGCTCTGCTTCTTGTCTCTTTTATGTGTAGAGGGGATGAGTGGAGGATGCTTAAATGAAACCGAGACCAAGGATGACCAAAGCCTGGGGACTCAGATCCCGAAGCAGGTTTCTTTAGCACTGGAAAACCCAGGAAATTCAGACTACTATTATAACTACTGTGAGTTTGTCAAATGACAATTTTAAAGTATTCACCTTCCATTAGGTGTTTGGGCCCCTGGGGCTGGAGGTCTTTGTTTGTGGGTTTGAATAGTAAACATTCCTTCCTTTCTTCTCCAGCATATCACCTCCAGTAGGGCAAAACAAAGGATCACTCCCCCACACTGAGAACCATACTCCCCCCACAAATACCCTCCACATTCCAAAAGCATTGCTTCTTCAGGTGAGAGTTGCTTTCTTACACCAGAGAGAGACTTGAGATATAGCTCTGTACTTTCAAAAATTTGCTGAAAGGAGCATATATATATATATATATATATATATATATATATATCCCAAGGGTATGTGCTGAGCCCTCTTCTGTTCACTCTGCTCACATATGATTGCACAGCCACACATCCAGGCTGTCATATTGTTAATTTTGCAGATGATACAGCGGTGGTAAGATGCATCACAAACAATGATAAGTCCAGCTACAGACAGGAGGTGGAACATCTGGAGAGCTGGTGCAAAGAGAATAATCTTCACATGAATGTGAAGAAGACAAAGGAGATGATTGTGGACTTCAGAAGGAACAAACACACCCATGCCCCACTGAACATAGGTGGATCTGCGGTGGAGGTGGTCTCCAGCTACAAATACTTGGGTGTACACTTGAATGATAACCTCAGCTGGAGCAACAACACCACCAGCCTGATCAAGAAAGGTCATCAGAGACTCTACTTCCTCAGACGGCTGAGACGAGCTGGTCTGAGCAGCCCAGTCCTCACCTCCTTCTACAGGTGTGCAGTGGAGAGCATCCTGTGCTCCAGCATCAACGTGTGGCATGGAGGCTGCACAGTTGAAGAGAGGAAAGCTCTGCAGAGAGTGGTGAAGGCTGCACAGAAGTCTGTTGGAGTCAGTCTCCCCACCATCACAGACATTTACACCTCCAGATGCAGAAAAAGAGCCACCTGCATCATGAAAGACCTCACTCACCCAGCACACTCACTCTTTGCCCCACTCCCCTCAGGACGGAGGTTGAGGAGCATCAAATGTAGAACCACTAGACTGAGGAACAGCTTCTACCCTGAGGCTGTTAGACTCATGAATAAATAAATAATAAGAATAATCACTGCAAAATATCACATCATGCTGATGCTGATCTGTTTTCTTGTTGCTATGTTCATTTGTGACCATCTGCTCATACAGACTCATGTTCGTGCTGCTGTTTATAATGATGTTTTTCCACTACATTAGAGCTTAAGGTATTACTAGTTGATGTTTTTCTTAGTTAATTCTAGATGTTATTACTGTTTTTCTCTTGCATTTGTTGTTGGATGTAACTGGGACCCCGTGTACATAATCTCGTTTTCATCACATGTACCACATGCGGTGCAAATGACAATAAAGACTCTCTGACTCTGACTCTGACTCTCTGATATACATACCAATGGACGTGATAATGCTAATTCAATCTCGCAAGTCGGGGACCACCTGTACAATCCCGCCACCTTCAGATAAAAGTGGCCAACACAGGTAGTTCTTGACTTGCGGCGGCTTCAACTTACGGCGTTTCAGCTATACGAACCGGCGTAGAAATGGAACTTGTTCGTAAGTTGGGGATCACCTGTACAATCCCCCTTCAGATAAAAGTGACCAATGCAATCCCGCCTTGACCGTGGAATAGGTGACAGGTGACAGGACTTGCAGTCTCCCCTAGCAACTTCATCTGCCATAGCAACTGATTCTGTAGTCTGTGATGTAAATGGCCTCATATACATACCAATGGACGTGATAATGCTCCTTCAAACTGTCATTTTACAGTCTCCCATGGGAGCTATAGGTAAAATATGTACAAGTACATATGTTTGGTAGTCCTAGTGTTAAAAGACCGGGAGATCCAAGTAATCAGGCAAGACACTCAGGAGGTAAGTTCTACCTCCTGAGTGTCTGGGCGGCGCGGTGACAGCTGATTTGACATTTGAACCAGGAGTTCTGGAGCGTGACAAAGTTGGCTTAGTATGGCAAGTCAAGTCTCTCATTAGTAGCTGTAAGGATGGCTCCCTCTGTTGGTCAGTCTCCATCCCTACACCTTTTTGTGTCCATGTCAACGTATTCAGGTGTTTATGATTTAGATTGATTACTGCATGTATTTTAGTCAGCATTCTTGTGTGTTTCATTGCCGGGTCATTGTCTGTGTTCCCTGGTGTCTTGTCTTATGCTTCATGGTCCCCTTTGCTACGCTAAGGTTATGTGAGTACTGCCACGACAGTCTGTTTATTTTGTATCATTAAAGTGTTTATTTACTTTTACTCTGCTTATCCGAGTCTTCACTTGCACCACTGTATTCACATCGACAAGCACACTGAATCATGACAGCATGACCTGACCAAAAGAACGTGAATCCAGCAAGCGTAAGACCGGATCTACTCGGGCTGAAAGAAACGGCTCCAGTTTATGATGAAGCAGCTGTACTTTGAGTAGGCGGGTTCCGAACCGAACCCGTCTGGACTCGCCACAGACCAGGACTAGAGGTTCTTCCTTCTCTGCTTTTAGTGGCAGAGCATGAGAGGCGGAGGTGCAGTGATGGCCGCGAAGATCCGGCTCCTTCCTACACTCCCTCATGAGCGTATTCATTGTGGTCTGTTTTAGACGACTCGGAACCAGAGGAGTTTTGGCCCGATCCAGTCCATGGTTAACATAACCGCCAGAGAAAGCACTGGACCAGAAGCAAAGTCATTTCCGGGTTTCAATCCCCGCCTCCCACAGCGTCTCCTCCCAGGCTGTCAGAAGAGCCGGGAGAATTTCGAAGGTGGGGGGAGTGCCACAGCCCATGCTGTCACACGGGCTCTGTGAAGTCTCAGGAGAGACTTGCACAGAGGGGGGTGAGGGAGGTACCAGTGCCCCCGTACATCTGCAGGACTCACGGAGGAAGAGCCTGTAGGACACACAGTTGAGGAGTGTGTAAACTCCCGCTTTTCTGAGGAGCGGACAGATCTCTGCTTGACCACAGGCGTCTCCACTGGACGGAGACATGAGGCCACTCTCATTCTCCAGCAGCTTGACAGATTGCTTAATTCTGCTGTCAATAACTCTGATCCTCTGTATAAATTTAAGGCATATTCAATTATTGAGAACCTAATTACAAACAGTCCCTGTTTAATACCTAACCCAGGTCTCTCTCAACTATTGACTTTGACTAAGACTCTGAAAAAAGCGTGCAAGGACTCTATGTTGCTTGCTACAGAACCCAAGGACTCCATGTCGCCTGCTACAGAGACCAAGGACTCCGTGTTAGCACCTACAGAGGGTGCTGCTCTTCCAGCACCTACAGAGGGTGCTGCTCTCCTAGCACCTACAAAGGGTGCTGTTCTTCCAACACCTACTGAGGGTGCTACTCTTCTAGCACCTACAGAGGGTGCTGCTCTTCCAGCACCTCCCGTATCTCTTGTTCCGGGAGGGCTCAGGAGGGTGCCTCCCGCATCTCCTGTTCCGGGAAGGCCCTGGAGGCCGCCTTCCATATCTCTTGTTCTGGGAGGGCCCTGGAAGGTGCCTCCCACGCTTCCTGTTCCAGGAGGGCCCTGGAGGGTGCCTCGCACGCTTCCTGTTCTGGGAGGGCTCTGGAGGGCGTCTCCAACACTTCCTGTTCCGGGAGGGCCTTGGAAGGCACTTCACACATTCCTATTCCGGATAGGCCCTGGAGGGCGCTGCTCATGTCATCTGTTGAAGCTCCTAGTTTTGGACGGCCTCCCGGCCATCCGCCCAATGTGCTCCAGCCTATTGGATGGTCTCCCAGCCACCCGTCAGATGTGCTCCAGCCAGCATGCTGGACGGCCTCCCGGTTGCCCGCCCGATGTGCTCCAGCCTGCTGGACGGCCTCCCGGCCACCCACCTGACCAACCTCAGCTTGATGCACGGCCTCCCGGCCACCCGCCCGACCAGCCTCAGCTTGATGTACGGCCTCTCTGTCGCTCACCAGACCAGCCTCAGATGGATGGACGGCTTCCCAGTCGCCCGCTTGATGTGCCTTTGACTGATGTACGGCCTCTCGGCCACTTGCCTGATGTTCCTTTGACTAATGGACGGCCTCCCGGCTGCCCCTCCTCATGCTCCGGCGCCTGATGAGGATCTTCTGACCACCCTTTTCGAACTCTTTGATATTTCTTAGTTTCAGTATCCATAGTCTAGTCTTTGTGTTTAGTTATGTTTAGTTTCCATAGTCTGGTCCTTGTCTCTAGTTATGTTTACTCCCAGTCCTCGTCCTGTCGTTTTTTTGTTTCTTGTCCTTGTGTTTTCTCGTGCCCACCATCCTTGCAGCCCCTCCCCCCGCCCGCCCAAGTTTTGGGAGGGATTTTTTGGAGACGCAAGGGGGCATCCTTGAGGGGAGGGTACTGTAAGGATGGCTCCCTCTGTTGGTCAGTCTCCATCCCTACACCTTTTGGTTCTCATGTCAACGTATTCAGGTGTTTATGATTTAGTTTGATTACTGCATGTTTTTTAGTCAGCGTTCTTGTGTGTTTCATTGTCGGGTCATCGTCTGTGTTCCCTGGTGTCTTGTCCTATGCTTCATGGTTCCCTTTGCTACGCTATGGTTATGTGAGTACTGCCACGACAGTCTGTTTATTTTGTATCATCAAAGTGTTTATTTACTTTTACTTTGCTTATCCGAGTCTTTGCTTGCACCACTGGATTCATATCGACAAGCACACCGAATCATGATAGTAGCCACTTTTACCTATTAATGAGACACTTGGCTTACCATATTACTCAAGGGCCCTCTAGTGGCTGAAAGTGGTAGTGTTCAATATTTTTCGTGTCAGAATGAATGAAATCGTCAGATCTCAGCCAAAAGTTGGATTATAAACATGGGGGTGGGGGAGATAAATATGTCGCTTTGTTGTATAAGTCGCAGGCATGCTAATGTATGCAAAAAATTGCAACTTATACAGCACAAATTATGGTAGTTGTGGTGTCCATCTTGAATTTAGTTGGCTTCAAAGCTTAATCAGTTGCACATTCAAGGAAATCTCTTAAGTGGAGTGGAAGATCTCATGCAGTAGAGTTTGGGGAGTGGTGGCGCAATGGTTAGAGACAGTGGGCCTATGATCGGAAGATCGCCGGTTCAAGCCCCGGTACCGACAACATCAAAAAATGTGGGTGGAATAAGGTGGAACACCTGCCTCCACCCTTCTTTGCCCCACTCTGGGCCCCTGAGCAAGGCTCTTAACTCCCACTATCTGCTCCCTAAACAGGTCTCTCTTGAAAATGAGTTATCGTGGCTCAATGAGACTACCTGTATAAATAAAGGGTAAATGGAAAAAAAAGTGGTTTATGGCATATTTTGATAATACAGTACAGAGAAACACACACACACACACACTGTTGCTCTGTCTTTGCTTTAGGAATGATGCAATAAATGGGAAAAAAGTAGAAACAACTCTAGGTTTAAATGGATTTTTCTCAGTTGCTAATAAAAACAACAGGTTCAGTAAAATAACACATTTTTACATTAAAGTAATTTATTTAAGCCATTGCTGTAAAATGGATCATTCACCAGTTTTATTTCACCCATAATAAGAAGCCTCAAACGATTGCATTATGGCTTGATGGTATCTCTAAAATATCTTTGGTAAAAATCACGACCTTTCAGGACAGAAACCCAGTCACAAACCAAAGGAATGCAGCTCTCACTCTTCCTTCCAAAGCCCCATGTTGTAAATACTGCACCATACACACCGGATGCTTCATGGCTTCCCATATCAGCCAATCTTCTCATTTCAGAGAAATGCCTTCTCCTCAGCCTGGAAATAATAGGGATGGCCTCTGTGTTAATTGCATTTTGAGATTCAGAATTATATACCAGTTGGAGTCTGAATTAAGTTATTTTCCAAGAAGCTACTGTGAGGATTCTCTGTGAATATTAAAAGGTAATGTCGAATAACTGGGTATACAAACGGGGAGTATCTCATCGGAGATGACAGGAGGTGGGAGGAAGTTGTGAAAGTCACTAAGATTGGTTAAGGTCAAAAGGTAAAAAACTGCAGAAAGTGAGAGGTCATCAGTAAATTGAATCCAAAACGATACTGTACTTGGAAAACTTGGAAGCAACGCAGCTCATCCACAACCTTGCATTCAAAGGGTTAACGAAAGATCTCATGCAATTGGTTGGCACTCATTATTATTTAAGGCTGACTCTCATTTACTACCCCACCAAAGTTTAGTTTAATATTGTTAAAATTAATTGAATTATAGCCATTTATGTGTTTGCTAAAAGCANTGCATTATGGCTTGATGGTATCTCTAAAATATCTTTGGTAAAAATCACGACCTTTCAGGACAGAAACCCAGTCACAAACCAAAGGAATGCAGCTCTCACTCTTCCTTCCAAAGCCCCATGTTGTAAATACTGCACCATACACACCGGATGCTTCATGGCTTCCCATATCAGCCAATCTTCTCATTTCAGAGAAATGCCTTCTCCTCAGCCTGGAAATAATAGGGATGGCCTCTGTGTTAATTGCATTTTGAGATTCAGAATTATATACCAGTTGGAGTCTGAATTAAGTTATTTTCCAAGAAGCTACTGTGAGGATTCTCTGTGAATATTAAAAGGTAATGTCGAATAACTGGGTATACAAACGGGGAGTATCTCATCGGAGATGACAGGAGGTGGGAGGAAGTTGTGAAAGTCACTAAGATTGGTTAAGGTCAAAAGGTAAAAAACTGCAGAAAGTGAGAGGTCATCAGTAAATTGAATCCAAAACGATACTGTACTTGGAAAACTTGGAAGCAACGCAGCTCATCCACAACCTTGCATTCAAAGGGTTAACGAAAGATCTCATGCAATTGGTTGGCACTCATTATTATTTAAGGCTGACTCTCATTTACTACCCCACCAAAGTTTAGTTTAATATTGTTAAAATTAATTGAATTATAGCCATTTATGTGTTTGCTAAAAGCAGCCCTCCTGTAGATGTCAACACAATAATGACTTTCCTATTTCTATAAGTTACAGGTTTACAAGATATTTTACGGTGGACTTGAGGTGTAAAGGAAGAACATTTGAAAAAAAATGGAATTGCATGTCAAAAAAAAAAAACTAAATTTGAAAAAAAAAAAAAAAAAAAAACACAACAGCATTTGAAAAAACGGGCTTACTATACATTAAGCCCAAGCACAAGTGGCCGAAGCGGCCGAAGCAGAAGCATCCAAAGTGGAAGTGGCCAGAATCACATAATAAAAAATAAAAAAAATAATACATTAACTCTGTTTTTTCAATTGTAATTCCGTTTTGTCCAAATGTAATTTCGTTTTTTAAAATGTTGTGTTTTTTTGTTTTGTGGTTTTTTCAAATTTAATTTTGTTTCTTGAAATGTAATTCCGTTATTTTATTTTTATTTTTTTCAAATGTTGTTCATTTACACCTCAGGGCCACCATATACAGTATTTTGCTAACAGACAGAAAACGTTAACTCCAGCAGCTAATGCCAGTGCTGTAAATGATGTCCAGTTATCTGATAGTTTTGGAGTATGTGTTGGAGTTGACTCTCAGCTACTACCACACCCAATTTAGATCAACATCTGTAAAACTGACTGAGTTATAGCCGTTCAAGTGTTTATTTTGGTGGAGTAACTGTGGCAGCCATCTTGAATTGGACTTATTCCAAAAGTTAATTACTTGTACATGCACATCAAGTCATTATTTATTGAGGGTTTCATTAAAATCCCTCTGGTTTATTAGATAGTTTGCTAACAGATTAAATCACACTGCATACTTTATTATAACCCAATTTTCATGGCAGTGGGTGAAAAAAATGAAAAGATGAGTCACAAAGTAAGAATGAACAATTACAACAATTTTCAAAATAAAATAATGCAAGAAACTACACACAAAATTTATTCTGAAAAATTTCCCTTGTGTTTTTTATTTATTCATTTTACTCAAATGTTTTATGGAATATGAGCATTTTTTAAAGAAAAAAAGACTGAACTCATAAATAAATAGGTATTTAAAAAACGTAAGACACATAATATGGGGCGGCCGTGGCACAGTGGCAGTCGACCCCCGATCGGAAGGTTGGAGGTTCGAATCCCGCGTCCGCTCACCATGTGTCGTTGTGTCCCTGGGCAAGACACTTAACCCCGAGTAGCTCCCGGTAGGTCTGGATGGCGCCTTGCAAGGCAGGCTACCACTACCGGTGTATGAATGTGTGTATGAATGGGTGGATGGCTGGTATTGTAAAGCGCTTTGGGGCTCCTCACAGGGGGCTGGAAAGCGCTATATAAATAAGCTCCATTTACCATTTAATATGTGAAATAGGTGTATGTAAATGTAACATGTGTAAGGTTCCTCTGGTGTTAGACCCACGTGCAGGCGAGTGAACGAGGCAGGAGTTAAAAAATAATAATAATTTATTTTAAACAACAAAACAAGAAGCTGTCGAGGCAGCAAAAAACTCACTCTGACAAAACTGGAGCATAAAACAGGTGAGGACATCAGAGGGGTGAGGAGAGGACTGAATTGTCTGTGTGAACAGAACAATGACTGGACAAACAGTGGAGGAGAGGAAGGCTTTTTATAAGGCAGAAAGAGAGTGGGTAATGAGTTCAGCTTGGCTGGTGGCTGATGAGACAGGTGTGAATGATTAAAGACCGTGTAAAGTGAATTTCAACATTTTCTTAAATAAACATTATAAATGTGATAATTGTAATGTTGTAAATGAGTAAAAAGTCTCAAAATTGTAGCTCAATTAATTTTGAAGTTATACATGAAACTGTGTATAAAGACATGTGTGTTTCAGGATTTTTTAGGCGTGTTTTAAACGTGACCGCGTTTCGTCACGCGGTCCTCATTAGTATAGCCCCCACCCCCTGCTGCTCCAGTCATATAAATTGTTCTTCGCATGGGTGGAGCCGTTCACTCGCGACTCGCAGATAGCATCAGATAGCAATAGCATAGATATTTTGTTCATTGTTAGCTAGCTAATCAATTATGCCTCGTTCCTGCATCTTCCCTGGATGTTTTAATGGTCAGGGCACCTGCTACTGACCGTCTCCCTCCTCAGCCTCCGGACACCGCCGCCGCCTTTCCTGTTTCTTTTCTTTCTTTTTTTTATTGCTAAGCCTGTGCCCTACAAGTTCACAAGCTCCTTTTTTGCTAAGAAAATGCGACAGGTCCATTGCATACTTAGTTATCAACGTGATTACTCTTTATCTTAATCACCAACACAGCCCCCGCATGCGATGTGTCGGGTCGGACCGGGTGCAGCCGCGCGAGTCCGCTCATCTTCTAAACACATAACAGCGGAGTTATGAATTATAGTTGCGTCCTCAACTTTAAAAATAAAACCAGAGTTGTTTGTGCACTAAAAACAGCGTAACTCTTGGAAAAAGGAGCAAACAGAGCAGGTTTACTGATGAACCTGTCTTCCTCCTCCACACAGTTCAGCTCTGAGCGAGAGAGTCCTCCTACTTGCTCTCTGAGCTGCAGAACTGCGCTGAAACCACGCCCACTGCTGACACGCCCCCACAGTTCCAGACTAAGAGAAAATAATGTATTTTCATGATTTTTGACACTTAATTTTATAAGGAAAACAATGTTTTTAATCAGTCAGATTTATATGGGTGATTAATAACACATATTTATGCCATGTGATAAACTAAAAACACAAATCTAATTTCACTTTACACGGTCTTTAAGGCTGAGGGCTTGAGCACAGATAGACAGACTGAGGAGTGAGTGGGAAATGACAGAGACTGAATGAGATACACAGAAAAGAGAAATCACAAAGCTTAGAATAACAAAAGTATGACAGGAGGGGAAAACACAAATAAACATAAAGAAACACAGACAGAGACCGAGCCTGACAATATGTATAGGTGTATTATAACATAATCTTCAATGAGTTATACCAGGAAA
>JBBPBX010023498.1:0-19666 GCA_038048925.1 Garcialebias charrua | reverse complement strand
ATCTTTTCCTTTTCCCCTGCTCTGCTCTGTGTGTGTCTGCAGCTCCTCGGGAACTCATCTGCCGAACATAAATTGAGATTATGGATTTAGTATCATCTCTATTGACAAGATTTTTTCAACAAAACAACAAGGTCCGGGGGAACCAGCTTGCCCAGCACAGACGCACTCTGGAGGATACGTCATGGACTCGTGGGGAGAGTGGAAGGTGATGTGTCTCTCAGTCCTGTCTGTGGAGGACATTGAAGATGTTTACATAATTGGATTTATGATGGCAGGCACTCTGCTTTTTGGCATCGGCGGGGCTCTGCTCTATCGGAAACTTAACAAGACATCGGCAGCTGTTTAGACCATGACAAAGCTTCTGAGTCAGTGTGAAAGTTTGATCCGTGCCGTGACCTCGCCAAATCAGCTGCTTTACGAGCTTAACCATAAGGTGGAGGCGATTTATGAGAATCGCAGGCCACCAGCAGCTTCTGGGACTCATCAGCGTGGTGGGTTTGACCTTGAAGGAGTCTCATAGCATGGATCAGTGGAATGGATTCCCACAAGCAGGCCATTTTGGAACCGGATTGTACAGATGGACTCCAAGGCTGAAGGAAAAAAAGCTGTCTGCCTGAAGAAAATCAACAATCAAGCTTATCTGAATCTGACTCCCTGCCAGCCTTGGAAATGGTCTGACTATCAAATTTCTCCTGGGTCATGAGTAGCCAAGGAAACATTACAGTGGAAATTACGGTATATTGATCTTTGTTCATCATACTTCAGACTGTACAGATATGCAGTCAACAGAACATGCAATGGAGAAACAGTCAGATAAAGTCAAAGTCTGATTCACTGATATTTATCTGTGCCAGGAGTCTGAGAAAGCCTTATGCCGGGTACCCACCTAAATTGTCAGAACGCTCCTGCCGCCCCCTTTTGGCCGCTTGTCACGGTCACACTGGGAGACACTGAGACGCGTCTGATGACGCGCACTGGGGGGAGGCAGAGGGTCAGTTGTTGTGTTTTCATGCTGCTGGCAGATAAAATCAGCAGCACGTGACCCCCGTTCCTACTGGAGTGGGTTTTCTACGAGCCGAACTGCAGCTCCGACAGTCTTTGTTGAGATTAAAACGTTTTTTTTTATGTTTGGGGTGATCCTACGCTGGAGCGGACAGCAGCAACTGTAAAAATGTCAAGTTTCTTACCGGAGTCTGGTTCCAATTCATGGAGGCTCGATGGGGTAAGTTTAAAAAGTCCAAAAAAAGTCCCGTTGTCGTTGTGTAATCACATAGCAGAGGCTCTCCCGATTGGTTGTTGCGATGCGTCGAGCAACGTCGAGCCGCAAAATCAACTTTTCGATCCGACGCTGCTCAACGCGTAGGTTGCTTCGGACGCGCGCGTGCGCGGAAAGGCACTGCCGTGTGCCGCCGCGCCGCTTCAAACACTCAAAACGCGCCGCTTCACGATACGCCGCGCCTTGACGCGTCTCCACATAGACTTTGCATGTAAACCGGCCGCTTCTGCCGCCCGACACGGGTCCAGTGGGTAACGGCATTACAACAATCTATTTGCATCTTAGATCCTTTGTGTTTAAAGTCCCACAGTCCGGTGCATCAATCCCCACAGATGAGTGTTCTTCTGCATCTGTAGGCAGAGCAGAAGCAGATCTGCTGCAGTTTGTTCACCCTGAAGAAGATTTGTGATTTAATTTGGCAGGATGTTGTCTTGCCCTTCAGACAACCCTGCATGGCCATCCAAACTTTGCTGAGTCACTAAATAAATGATCTTTGTGTCTGCATATCTGTGACAGAATGTGTTGAGACAGTAAGGGATTCACAGTGAGCTGATATCCGTGTTTCTGATCCATGCACGTTTGAAAATTGTACAATTCATGACCCGTTTTGTACAACATAGTTTGTATTATTTAATATTAAGAGCTCTGTCTCTGTCAAGATTTGCAGTTACATAAAACAACAGTTTGTATTTATTTGAGTCAAGTGTACCACAAACATGTAATGGTTGTGGTGGTTTGTTGATGGGTGGGCCCAAAAGTGTAGAGCAGCAGATAAAATAAAATAAAAAATTGTTTAATAAAGTAACAAAAGCACAGGGCTGACACAGAAACAAACATGTTCACACAGAGAAAGGGAGGTCATATTCACTGAGATGGATAAAAAAAGAACGTGAAAAAAATAATCTAAAAACATAATTCTGAACAGGAGATAGATAGATAGATAGATAGATAGATAGATAGATAGATAGATAGATAGATAAACTTTATTACAGACTCAGGGTCCAATCTAGATAAGAGACAACAACCATGATAAAATAAAATACAAAATACAAAATACAAATAAAAAATTACAAAAAATTATAAAATAAAATAAAAAGAACAATAGAAAAAGTACCTAACCGTTCAGGAGGCAATCATACCAATGTCTCCAAAGCACAGATGAATATTTCACTGCACTATATTTGACATTAGTCAACAGTAGAATAATTCTATTATTAGACTTATGTAAACGACAAATAAATTTATACATAAAATTTCTTAAAACAGCCATCAAAGTGTTGACGCGAGCAGATACAAACAGTTCACTGGCACTGGTCCATCTGGGCTTATTTAAAAGAAGTCTTAGTGCGTCATTATAAGCCACCTTCAATCTATGAAGACTGGCTTTTTTAAAATTGCACCACAAATGTGCCGTATACAGTGATGAACAATATGATCTAAATAAGTTAATTTTCACTTCATCAGAACAGAATGCAAACTTACGAGCAAGGATATTTGCCTGAGCATATATCATTCGAACCTGACGGTAAATGTCCTCATCATCAGACCGACGGTCTGTCAACACATGACCCAGATACTTTACTTCATTTGCAACATTCAATAAAGTCCCAGACAGCTTAAAAAGTGGAAACACGCTATTTTTGTCCTCTTTAGTGCGACAAATCAAAATGAGACTTTTAGAGGGGTTGAATATGATATCATGTGTCTCACCATATGCTGAACAGACATGAAGCAGCTTCTGAAGACCAGCTGAACTTGGACTAAAAACCACTAAGTCATCAGCATACATAAGATGATTGATAATTGTATCTCCAACCATGCAGCCAGTTTTACACAGGTTTAGCTGCTTAGAGAGGTCATTCATATAAAAATTAAACAGTATAGGAGATAAAATGCTCCCTTGTCTGACACCATTGCTGACACGGAAGGATGCAGACACACAATTATCCCATTTGACTTGCATATTTTGGTTAGCATACCAATAGGACAGACATCTCACTATATATTTGGGCACACCAGCTTGGCATAATTTTAAAAATAGTTTTCGATGGTTTACACGATCAAAAGCCTTGGAGGCGTCTAAGAAACACATAAAAACCGTAGAATTCTTGTTATTATAGTTATTCAGTAATTCTTTTAGGCCATATATACATAGATCAGTGCCATGCTCGGACTTGAACCCAAATTGATTGTCAGCAGACATTACTATCTTTGCAAATTTTGGCAAAAGAATTAGTTCAAAGACCTTAGATAGTGTATTAGCTAGGGCAATAGGTCTATAGTTATCAGAGCTGCCAATTTTTCCAGCTTTGTTCTTAATCACAGGAAGAATAACAACATTCATCAAGGAATCAGGAATAAAACCATGCATAATAAAACCAGTGAAACACAAGGCAAGAAGAGGGGCTACCCTTGAACTTGCAAACTTGAGATGTTCAGCTGAAATAAGATCCATTCCTATAGATTTATTTACAGATAGTTCTTCAATTGCTTGATAGACCTCATGTGACTTGATAGTTTCTGCAGTACTAACCTTGTCAACATGGAAGGGTTCACTCTGAACACAGGTAAATATCTTGCTGTAGTGTTGTTGCCAAAAATCTACAATCATATTTGCCCCAGAGGCACCATCGACAGTGCAAGGGAGAGTGGATTTATTATTACCTATAGATTTAACCTCTTTCCAAAAGGCTTTTGTGTCCTTTCCTATGAGTTTTTTTGCCAAGGAATCAGCCCTCATGGTTTGCTCATTCCGTCTAATGAAGCGTAATGCATATTTGTATTTTGCATTAGACAGCTTTTTGTGTTCAAAGATAGGACCCTGCCTGGGTTTACCTGCTAGAGCCCAATTGGTAGTAGCTTCGCGGGCTTCACTGTGGTATTTAGACACGTATGTGTTCCAACCTGGTTTATTTTTAATCTTCACGTTACTTTTATTATAAGGCAGGCTAGCCCCCAGTAGCGCTTCAGTTATGTCAGAATAAAATTGAGTTAAAAATTGAGAGAATGCCTATTATACTGAAATAATAAAAAAGACAAGAAATTAGTTTAATGATACATTTATAAAATGGAAACAGAAAAACAAAGATCTACAGAAAATTTCAAAAGGGAACACGATTTATCTAACATTCCACAAAAAACACCAAATCATTAATGAATAGTATGCTCATATTTTTCCAATAATATTGGAAAAAAAGACGTTTTGGACAAATCTGGGCAACGATGGGAAGTCACCATTCCTACTACAACGAGCACTGTTGCCTCACAATAAGAAGGTCCTGGGTTCAATCCCCGGTTGGACCTGGAGTATTTCTGTGTGGAGTTTGCATGTGCTTCCCGTGCTTGCGTGGGTTTTCTCCGGATTTTCTTCCTCCCACAGAACAAACCTCTTCACGTCCAGGCCTCCATTGTTCTGTAATCTCAATGGGATTTGCCTGGTTAAATAAAGGTTAATAAAACAATAATACTATTATATCTCTGAATTACATGTCAGAATTATGTTTATCATGAATAGCTTCTTTCCAAGATAAATGTTTTCTTTTTAAAACAGAAACGTTTTGGGCTGTGCTTTTGAGAATTGATAGTTAATTACAAGTGCAGTTGATGTAACATCGCCTTTGAGAAAACACACTGAACATGAAACATTTTAAATGCAGCGTCATGAAGACGAAACTTTTGCAACATGGAGCGTTTTGATCTGTGTGTTCAATACGCTGTTTGACCCGTATTATTCTTTGTTTTTATATGTATGGATATTTATACGCATTATGGCGTGTATACAAATATATAAATTAACTTACAACATAACACTTTGAAACAAAGTTCCTGCAGGGAATCTGTGATAGTCAGGTTTATGTTTAGTTGTCCGTCCACAGCCATCTTCCAGCGCTCATTAACAATCAAACCCTCTGAGTCACAGGTGCCAGATTGAGATCACTGATCCAGATAGCTGTGTTGTTATTTGTCTGGTTTTTAATGTTTACTGATCCGGTTATCTACCATCCCACCATCATTAGCTTCCTGAACTGATGCATTCATCAGACACCCTCCTCAGTCTTTTACAGGCTCGCTGCCAGGTTCCCCAGCAGTTTATGAGCAGGTGTCATTAGTTTCAGGTTCTCAGGAAGGAGGGTCAACTAGCATTTTCATGAAAGTCATTCCAAAATGTCGGTTTTCAGTAAATAAAACGGCTTATCATGCGTGAGCAGCCAAACTATGAAGAATTTATGGTTACCATGTTAATGGAGTTGTTGTTGGCAGCCGTCCTGAGCGTGTTTGTTTTATTTAATTGGTTTTGCTATTAAAAAATAAATAAATACATAATGATAGTTGGACAGTGAGCCCCAAAGTTGTTGTTTTTTTTCCATCTTTTTGGTATTTTGAGCATGTCCTGTTTTGTCCTGTGTTCGGTAACTCTTGCCATGTTGCTTGGAGATATTTCACCATTGTCACAATTTAGTCAGAAAAAGCTTTAATGTTAGTAATACATGTCATGTGCAACTAGACTGAACTGTGTGCGCTCCTTGACTGCAGGTTTACGTGCGGTTCCTAGAGTTTCTCAAAACTTTTTTTTTTTTTGTTCTTAGTGTTTTTCGGAAATAAAATTAAAAATAAATCGGACACTGTGCATTTTTAAGACCAGATTTAAGACCTTACTTTTTGATAGATCCTATAGTTAGGATTGGCTTGGATTTCCTGAGCTGTCCCTCAGTTACGTTGCTATAGCACAGATGGTCCTGGAGGGCCACTATCCTCCATGGTGCACTTTGTTACTCTGTTCCAACACACCTGATTCAATGGCTGAATTACCTCTTCATCTCCTATAGAAGCTTGTTAATGATTAATTGATTTAAATCAGGCGTGTTGGAGCAGAGGCACATCTAAAAACAGAATAGTGGTCCTGCAGAATTGAACACCCCTGTGCTGCAGCGTGCTGGAGGACAACGTGACCATGTTTTCTTGCTTTGCTGTCTTTGAGCTCCGTGTTCCTATCAACTTGTGTGTTCTTCCCATTAGAAGTACACCTACTAAATAAATAGACAGACTTGGACCATTTTAAACATTTATTGTGTATCATAAGTGTGGTTTTTATACTGGACATATGCTCTGTCAGAGGAGAGCAGTGCAAAGTTATTCAGTGTCAAATTACAGGTGTTAGATAAAATTAGGAAGGGTTCCAGACACTGATGATTTTGAGAGAAAATTTGTTGCACAACATTTCTTGAACACATTCGGCTGCAGCTAGTCAGAGCCCAGTGAGGTATCACCTTTGATGTTTCACAGGAATTAAGAAAAATTCTTAAAGCTCAAATTTTCTCAAAATTACTTCAACAAATTGCCCAAAAATGTAAAAGGGCACATAAACATTTAATACATTGCATTATACTATTATTATTATTTTGTATATATATCTTAGATTACTGTTTCTTTTTTATTGTTTATATTATTGTTGTTTATACTATTGTATATTATTGTATAATATAATATATTATATTGTTATATGTTTTAAAGTTTATATTATTGTTCCGGTTCGGTGTCCTCAGGATTCCACCTCTGCTCTTTGCAGATGATGTGGTCCTGTTGTCGTTATTGTTTCGTGATCTTCGGCTCTCACTGGAGCGGTTTGCAGCCGAGTGTGAAGCAGCTGGGATGAGGATCAGCACCTCCAAATCTGAGGCCATGGTCCTCAACCGGAAAATGGTGGATTGTTCTCTTCAGGTCGAGGGTGAGGTTCTGCGTCAAGAGGAGGAGTTCAAGTTCAGAGATGGAATGAAGGTAGCTAAAGTGGTACCGTTTTTCAAAACCGGTGACAAATGTGAATTTAATAATTATAGACCAATATCACTATTACCACAGTTTTCTGAAATCTTGGAGAAATTATTCAGTATTAGATTAGACAAATTCATTGAACAACACAACATTATCACGAATAATCAATATGGTTTTAGAAGTGGTCATTCTACATCAATGGCACTTATGGATTTTGTTGAACAAGTATCTACTGCTGTTGACCAACAACAATATTGTGTTAGTGTTTTTGTTGACTTAAAAAAAGCATTTGACACTGTTAATCATAGTATTCTCCTTAACAAATTACACAAATACGGAATAAGAGGTTTAGCCCTAAATTGGGTGTGTAGTTACTTAGACAACAGAAAACAATATGTGCAATTGGACGATGTGAAATCAGAGCAATGTACGGTTACATGTGGGGTACCTCAGGGATCCATTCTCGGGCCGAAATTATTCATTTTGTATGTTAACGATATAGTTAAAGTGTATAATTTCATGAAATGCATTCTTTTTGCTGATTACACAACTTTTTTCTGTTCTGGAAATAATATCAATCAATTACTGGATTTATTGATGAATGAGTTTCTAAAGACTCAAAATTGGTTTAGGCTTAACAAATTGTCATTAAATTTGGAGAAAACAAACTACATGATATTTAGTAATTAAAAAACATTCAATTGATATTCCATTTCTGATCGATAACTCATTGATTCAAAGAGTCAATGAGGTAAAATTCTTGGGTGTAGTTATTGATGATAAGCTGTCATGGAAAAAACATATCAATTTGGTCAAAACAAAAATATCCAAATCAATTGCAGTATTTTATAAAGTTAGATATCTATTTAATGATAAAGCATTGTATCTATTGTATAATTCAATTGCTGTGCTACATCTCATTTATTGTATAAGTGTATGGGACAAAGCTTGTAAAACCAACACATTCCCTCTTTTTATTTTGCAGAAAAAAGTTATAAGAGTTATAACAAGAAAACATTACTGCCACCCATCTAATGAATTGTTTTGTCAAATGAATCTACTGAAAATTTATGATTTAGTAGATTATAACATTTTGCAACTTATGTATAGAGCTCATAATTGTATGTTACCATCAAATATCCAAATGTATTTTGTCAAAAGAGCTGGCAACTATAATCTCAAGGGAAAATATATTTTTGTCAAACAGAAATTCAGAACAAGTTTGAAGGGAAGATCTACTGTAATACAGGGTGTTGGATTGTGGAATAATTTAAAGTCAGTTTTTAAGGAAGCCAAATCGATTCCTGTCTTTAAAAAACTTGTTATAGTTGATTTGTTGAACAAATATAAATGACTGTATTGAATATACAGTATATATAATTATTGGTTAAACGAGTTGTTTACTTATTTAGTTATTATAGAGCACTTAGTTTGTATTAGATGAAAAAAGGAGCAGATTTATCAAGATATTTTCTTCATCTGCTACCTTTCATTTTATGTTTTTTCTTTTCATTTTTTTATATATATATGTTATTTGTTGTATTTCATTCTTATAAAATGAATGAACTTATTTTAAAAAAAGTATCATGGGGTTTTGTTCACAAGTGAAGGAAGAATGGAGCGTGACATTGACAGACGGATTGGTGCAGCATCTGCGGTATTGTGGACACTGTGCCGGTCCGTTGTAGTGAAGAGGGAGCTGAGCTGTAAGGCAAAGCTCTCAGTTTACCGGTGGGTCTATGTTCCTACCCTCACCTATGGTCACGAGCTCCGGGAAGTGACTGAAAGAATGAGATTGTGGATACAGGAGGTTGAAATGAGTTTCCTCCACAGCTGGACTCCCCCTTAGAGATGGGGTGAGAAGTTCAGTTGTCTGGGATAAACTCAGAATAAAATTGCTGCTCCTCCGCATCAAAAGGAGTTAAGGTGGCATCTGGTAAGGATTCTTCAGGCATGTCCGACTGGGAGGAAACGACCCAGAACACGCTGGAGAGACTATGTATCTCAGTTGTCTTGCGAACACCTTGGAGTCCCCCCAGAAGAGCTGGAAGAGGAGGCTGTGGAAAGAGATGTCTGGGCCTCCGTGCTCAAACTGCTGCCCCCGCGACCTGACTTCGGACCAAGCAAAAGATTGATGGATGGATATTCTTGCTACTTTTGGGTATAACCTAGGAACACAATTTTGTTCCTCCTCATGCACCACATGTGATGCAATTGATAATAAAGTCACCTTGAACCTTAAAATTTTTAATAATTGTGACTATATATATATATATATGATGAATTCAATGATATGATTAATAATAATAATAATAATAATAATAATAATAATAATAATAATAATAATGAATTCCATTTATAATGCACTTTTCATTAATAAAAATCTCAAAGTGCTACAAAGTGTAATAAAGCAAAGATCAAAATAAAACAAGTGATAAAATCAAATAAAATCAATAATAATATCGACTAAGATCAAAGATAAAATCATGTGGATGCAGATTAGGCTTGCTTAAAAAATAAATAAAATAAAACAAGTGATAAAATCAAGTAAAATCAATAATGATATCAGCTAAGATCAAAGATAAAATCATGTGGAGGCAGAATAGGCTTGCTTAAAAAGAAAAGTCTTTATGCTGCTTTTAAAGTCAACCAGTGACTGTGGAGCTCTCAGGTCGTCAGGGAGGGAGTTCCACAGGCGGGGGGCAGCCACACAGAATGCTCGGTCTCCCATGGTCCTCAATTTGGTCCGAGGAATATGAAGGAAATTACTGTTCTGTGATCGTAGAGACCGGGTGGATGAATATGGTGCAAGAATGTCCTTTAGATAGTCAGGTGAAGTGCCGTGCAAGCATTGATGGGTAATGAGAGCAGTTTTGTACTGAATTCTGTAGGTGACAGGAAGCCAATGGAGGTTATGGAGAATGGGTGTAATATGTTCAAATTTACGAACTCTCAACAGAATCCTTGCTGCACTGTTTTGAATGTATTGAAGTTTCTGAAGGTTTTTGCCAGGGATACCAATAAACAGGGAGTTGCAGTAGTCGAGCCTGGAGGAGACAAAGGCATGGACGAGTTTCTCAGCATCAGGAAAAGTCAGAGATGGGCGAAGTCTGGAGATGTTTCGAAGATGGAAGAAGCAGGTTTTAAACAGATGCTTAATGTGATTTTCAAATGTAAGATGAGAGTCCATTTTTATTCCAAGATTTGTAACAGAGGTGGAGAGGGGGATGTCTTGACCAGAGAAGGAGATTGTTGTTAAAGTTGATGTTTGTATCTGGTGAGGGGTGCCAATCAATATGGCCTCAGTCTTCGAGCAGTTTAATTGAAGAAAGTTCTGATTCATCCATGCCTTTATTTCCTCCAGGCAGGCAGAGAGAACAGTGAGTGAAGACGGAGATAGGGATGATGATGATGCTCCAGTCCTGATGTAAAGCTGTGTGTCGTCGGCATAGCAGTGAAAAGAAATGTTGAACTGATTAATAATTTGACCTAAAGGCAGCATGTAGAGGGAAAACAGCAGGGGCCCCAGAACTGACCCCTGAGGGACACCACAGGAGACACCGACTGTCTGGGAAGTGGCATTGCCAAGGCTAACACATTCCAGCCTATTGGAGAGGAAAGAATTGAACCAGTCCAGGACAGTGTCACAGAGACCGACCTCCACATGAAGACGGTGGAGGAGGATACTATGGTCCACAGTGTCGAAGGCTGCAGTGAGGTCAAGGAGGACAAGGATGGAGGGAGAACCAGTGTCAGCAGCCATGAGGACATCATTTGTTACTCTCAGCAATGCAGTCTCAGTACTGTGAGCTGCTCTGAATCCAGACTGGAACTTCTCATACAGAGAGTGTTGCTGTAGGTGGTCCTGCAGCTGAGCAGCAACTGCTTTCTCCAGCACTTTGGACAGAAATGGGAGGTGGGAAATTGGGCGGTAATTAGAAAAAATGTCGGGATCCAAATTAGATTTTTTCAGAAGAGGCCTAATGATGGCAGTTTTTAGAGGCAATGGAACATGACCAGATTGTAGAGACTTGTTTATTATTTGTGTGATTAATGGGCTTATTGCAGAGTGATTGGATTTTATGAGAGACGAGGGGAAGGGATCCAGGGCGCAGGATGAAGGCTTCATTTTCTTGAGGATGGACTCCACCTCACTCTGAACAACTTCATCAAAGCTGCTCAGGGTCCCAGAAAGCAGACGGGTAGATGGCACACTAAGATCAGGGAGGTTGTGGAGCTGAGATCTGATAGTGTCAACTTTGTTTTTAAATGATGAGAAGAACAGGTTGCATTTTTGAACAGAGTCCTCATGAGTCCTCATATATATACATATAACACAAATAAACAAGAACAAATACCAAATTCAGGAGAGCTAATTTAAAATTTTGAACATTGTTTTTTTTTTCTGTCTCAAAATTAGAAAAAGTATAACAAAAGAACATTATCACGTTCAAAACGTCTTCACAAAGAAAGCCTAGCTGTTCTGAACGCTCAGATAAACCCAGCAGTCGATTCCTCTTAAAGGAGCGTGGAGGAGCAGTGCTCACTGATCGTGAACATGGAAAAGAAATGAACAGTACTGTGAAAACATGATTCTGCTCCAAGTTTTAAAAAAAAGGCTAAAGTTTATGTTCTAGTTTTCAGAATCATTCTAGAATAG
The DNA here is from genome assembly GCA_038048925.1 of Garcialebias charrua. Taxonomy (NCBI): domain Eukaryota; kingdom Metazoa; phylum Chordata; class Actinopteri; order Cyprinodontiformes; family Rivulidae; genus Garcialebias; species Garcialebias charrua. Next base: position 7,961 of record JBBPBX010023498.1, on the reverse strand, counting down.
CACAAAATCGTCTATTGGCTTTTACAAGTAAAGTGCCATCTACCTTCTACCTTGTTGTTGGAAAAAAAAAAATCCATAAAAATGAATTAATTTTCTCTAATAACTGCAATCACAGTTTGTGAACAGAGATTGCAGAACTATCTGGCCTGTCTCATACGTTTTCACGTTTCCTTGATCTCTTTAAAAGAGCAGATGTGTGCTTTTAAATCCTGCTGTTCTGTATCAGCTTCGAACGTTAGGACTCTTCAATCGGTGATTATTGAAACTTCAATGTGATATTAATGCATTTCTTTTCATGTTAAATATTTAATAAGATGACAAGCACAAAGCTCTCTGGATTTGTTTGTTTATAATCACTTCAGTGTCATTTACCGTATCAAAGTGCAATTCTGTCCATGAAAACCAGAACTGTCTTTCCTCAAATTGACATTTTAATAACGCCTCATGTCCTTGAGATGAAATTTCATATAGAACACCTGCCACAAACAAAGCTCTTCATAAAAGCCCTCAGCAGGAGGACGTAGCATATATTTGCAACCCCGGCCATAAAGGAAACATTTTCTGTTTAACTGCACCACCTCCTTCATGCCCTCTGATTTGATTTGAAGGTACTTTTACTCCATCTTTATGCAAAGCACACTGATGAAGCAGCCACTTATCATCAAGTAGCTGGCTGTGTTATACATCAAGGTTTCCTGTTATCAGCTAACGTATGAATTATTAATCCTGATGAGCTGCAGAGCGGTGTCTTTATTCACACCTATTTCACCTACATCTACTTTTACACACAATGACATTGGCTGTCATGATCTGTGTTTACCTCAGGATAACGGTTTGTTCAGGTTTAGTGATTATTCACTTGTGGTTAAATTATTTTAGTTGTTCCTCAGTTCAGTTTCTCAGTCAGTTTGCCACGCCCACACTCACCTGTTCCCAGATTCAGTTCAGGTATCTCCTCATCACGCTGGTCAGATATTCTCAATCTTTCCATCTACATTAACGCATTGAATTGTTGGTTATCATGCCACAAGTCACTAACAATATCCTTGTTACCACAGTTCTAAAAAATTCTAGAAAAACTATTTGTGAACAGACTAGATCAATTTATTGATAAACAAAATATTCCAAGCAGCAGTCAATGGGTTCAGAGCAAAAAACTCTACATCAATGGCTCTCATGGAATAAATAGAACAAATTGTTGATCAAAAACAATACTGTGTTAGTATTTTTGTTGAATTAAAAAAAGCATTTGATACTATTGATCACACCATTCTCCTTGACAAATTGAATACATTTGGTATTAGAGGACAAGCGTTACAGTGGGTATCTAGCTATTTGAAAGATAGGAAACAGTTTGTACAAATAAATGGTGTAAGATCTGACCTTGCAATATCACATGTGGAGTTCCTCAAGGCTCTGTACTTGGACCAAAGCTATCTATTTTATACAGGTATGTGAATGACTTGGTAAATGTGTCAGGACTCCTTAAATGTGTCCTTTTTGCAGATGATACCACAATTTTTTGTTAGGGGAAAGATATAGAACAGATGTTGGAGTTGATGAAGACAGAATTTGTCAAAATACAAACTTGGTTTAAACTCAATAATTTATCCTGATGCATGCTCAATAATCCAGGTAGAAAAATCTAAAAAAGCTACCATATTTTCCGGACATAGGTCGCAGTTTTTTGCCTAATTTACATGCCCTGCGACCTATAAGAGGTGAGACCTGTTTATGGATTTTTTTCCCATATTTTTAGACAAATTTTTGGCTCAGATATGACCGTTTTTCATTTTGGTAAAAAATGGTGCAGGACCACTTTTGTCCGCTAGGGTACACCGACCGATCCCCCGGGGGATCGGTCGGTGTACCCTAGCGGACAAAAGTGGTCCGAAGGCAGGCTCCTCTGGTCGGACTGACTCTGTCGCAGCCCGGCCTCCTGTTCTGGAGGTAACTACTTTTAGCTGTGCTGTATGTTAGCTAGATAAGTCAAGAACCACAGGACAGATTTTTATCAAACTTACAGAAAGTAATCACTGTATGGACATTTACAAGTGACTAGCTTTATGAGATGTTTTTTTTTTTTTAATGTTTTATAGACGTAATCGTGTCACGTTAGCTTTGGTTATTTTCCTGCTACTATTTGTCTAAATAGCTCATAAACCACACCGCAGATTTTCTTGAAACCTACAGAAAGTAATTATTTGGTGTTCATTTAAAAACTGTTATTTGTTGGAATTGTTTGAGATTAAAATTTGATGTTTTATAGAGGTAAACATGTCACGTTAGCTTCGGTTATTTTCCTGCTATCTAAATAGCTCATAAACCACTCGGCGGATTTTCTTTCAGCTTACAGAAAGTAATTATTTGGTGTTCATTTAAAAACTGTTATTTGTTGGAATTGTTTGAGATTAAAATTTGATGTTTTATAGAGGTAAACATGTCACGTTAGCTTCGGTTATTTTCCTGCTACTATTTGTCTAAATAGCTCATAAACCACACCGCAGATTTTCTTGAAACCTACAGAAAGTAATTATTTGGTGTTCATTTAAAAACTGTTATTTGTTGGAATTGTTTGAGATTAAAATTCGATGTTTTATAGACGTAAACATGTCACGTTAGCTTCGGTATTTTCCTGCTACTATTTGTCTAAATAGCTCATAAACCACTCGGCGGATTTTCTTTCAGCTTACAGAAAGTAATTATTTGGTGTTCATTTACAAACTGTTAGCTGTTGGAGTTTTTTGAGATAAAATTCGATTTATTTGTAATTTATTTTCGCAGCGCACGCGATGTTTGGAAAACGTCAAAGCGAAACAATTTAAATCCAGCAGATTTGACCATTTCGTGAATTTATTAACAAACGGTTAAGCTCAGGAACCCTTGTGCTATAATGTCAGCTATATTATTCAGAAAACAAATAATTGTTTTTACCGTGTTAATCTTGTAAAGTCCTTCCGTGCTCGCTCGCTTCTGTGGCTGCCATTTTCAGCAGGGCAAATGAGGAGCTGACGCGTCGTTTAGCGGTGGCGCATAATAGATGCAACCTAAATAAAGGTGCAATCTGTTTATGGATTTTTCCAAATTTTTGCCAATAATTGGACAATGCGGCCTATAGAAAGGTGCGAGCTATCAGGCGGAAATTACAGTAAGTCTGGTCCTCTGGACATAAAAAAATAAAAGCAAAAAAAACTGTAGAAACATTTCGTCTTTCGTCCGAAAGACTTTCTCAGTCTGAGATGCTGTATTCAGCTCAGTCTTATAAATAGCACCCTCTCACAGTGGATCAACCAGTTTGCTGATGACAGCTGAAACCAGTTGCTCACATGATCAAGTAGGTCCATCAGCCTAACAATGGATCGTTAGCACCCTGATGGTTGTTTGCTATTCACAGAGGGCTGAGTGATACTAGCAGCATTGTAAGAGGGGGATAGTTGAACCCGGAGGCCTCCACCTCTGTTTACAGCATCTCAGACTGAGGAAGTATTTCGGATGAAAGACGAAATGTTTCTACAGTTTTTTTGCTTTGTTTTGTTTTTATGAATGTCCAGAGTGCCAGACTTAGCTTCTTTTCTTTTTTTTTTCCATTTATAGATGGCCTCCCTTCACACCTTAGCTTTTTTAGATCAATAAATTATCATTAAATCTAGATAAAACTAATTACCATTACATGACATCCAGTAATAAAAAGAAAACTGTTGATGTTCCATTTAAAATTGAGGGTGTTAAGATTTGTAGAGTGAGTGAGGTGAAGTTTTTGGGTGTTATTGATGACAAACTGACATGGAAACAACACATAAATTATGTAAGAATAAAAATAGCTAAATCTATTGCAGTACTGTACAAAGCCAGAGACTTATTAAACGATAAAGCTCTGTATTTGTTGTATAACACAGTCATTGTTCCACACAATCTATTGTATTGATGTTTGGGGGAAAGCGTGTAAAACAATCACAAAGCCTATTTTTGTATTACAGAAAAGAGCTGTAAGAATTATCACTAGAAAGCATTACTGTCATCCATCAAGCACATTATTTTATCAACTGAAGTTATTGAAGTTCCATGATTTGGTAGATTATAATATTTTATCAGTTATGTATAGGGCTCAGAATAACACATTCCCTTTAAATATCCAAATAAATTTAGTTAAAAGACAAAGTTGTTATAATCTTAAGGGAACAGAGATATTTGTAAAACCAAAATACAGAACTAGTTTGAAGGGACGGTCTACCTCAATCCAGGGAATTGAATTGTGGAATGGTTTGGAGAATGAAGTTAAAAATGCCAAGTCAATGTGTACATTTTAAGAAAATGATTAAAACTGAATTGTTAAAAAAATGAAGTAGCGTAATGTGTATTAGAGTTAGAAAAATTAGAAAGAGTTATTAATTTTGTTCTGTCACTTGAAGATTATTATTGTTTGAACTGATTGAAAAAAGGGGCAGATATAATAAGATTTTTTCTTCTTTCTGCTACCTTTCATTTTATATTTTGTATTCTTATCGTTTATGGGATAGTTTGGTGAAGTGCATTTTGGAGAATGATGGATGGGCATCAGCGGATTAAGTACCCATGGTGGGGTCTCTCGCGCCACGCTGACGCCCCTGCCGTAAAGGCGTGATTGTATTCCTTAAGGTAATTGGTAACAGGTAACAGGCAGCACGGTGGCACAACTGGTAGAGCTGCTGCCTCTCAGCGAGCAGGTCCCCGGTTCAAATCCTGGTCCGGGGGCCTTTCTGGGTGGAGTTTGCATGTTCTCTCCGTGCATGCGTGGGTTTTCTCTGGGTTTCCTCCCACAGTCCAAAAACATGCATGTTAGACTGATTGAAAACTCTAAATTGACCCTGGGTGTGAGTGAGACAGGTCCCTCTTGTAAATGAGTCCCAGTGGCTCAACGAGGCTAGCCTGTATAAATAAAGGTTGAATGAATGAAAAATTGCACAGGGCGCAATTTCCCATATCATTTATGTTGCACCTCGTTCCCTTCCTTCGGGGAACATGAGTTATGGTGCATACCGGTAACTTTCAGATTCATGACTTGTATCAGAGGGAAAATGTTCTAAGAGGAGCAAGGAGTTTGTGAAGTGGAGGACTGCATTTTTGACATTTTTCTAGTAACAACGTGGTTATCTGGTTTGATCTCTGATGACATGCTTAGTTTGGCAAGTTCATCAATAGGATGAACTGATGGTGGTTGGGTTGAAAATGAGGCTCCTGTTGTATCATGAGAGGGAGGGCGACTCACAGATATGGTTCCATTGTCTTCAGGTCTAACAAACATGTCAGTCATTTGTTTTTGTTTGAGTTTGTCCTCCTTAGATTTTTTAATCTGTTCACACCAAATTAGTGATTCATTTAGCCAATTTTTAGCAATTGCCAATTGGTGTTCCAATTTTTCTTTCTTTTTGCCTTTGTTTAGAATAATTTGGTTCTGGAGTACAGAAACAAGCATATTCCAGGTGTCTACTTCAAGGTTGGTTTCTGTTTTATATTTTGTCATCCATTCTTTTACATATTTAACTGATTCCGGGTGCTTCTGGCTCATAAATCTGGAATCTTCTGTGTTTGTTTCTGCTCCTGTATGAGATTTTATACTTCTATTATTTCCCATGACTGTTAGATATTTTATTTATTTATTTTGCAAGAGTCAAGTTTTTATTTTATTTATTTATTTTGTATTTGAGTCTCTAAAACTGAAATTATCACTGAAAAAAGGTAGTTTAATTCACAAATTTTGTAGTACTGAGGTTTGGCCACTATGGATCCTTTGACAACTTTAGCATGGTGTCTTTATAGGAAAAGGTGGGGACTTGACTTTTTTCTCTTTCCGGTCGACGTGTAAAGATGACGTCAGACTTGATTGTACTCCGTCCAAAAGATATTTATTTAAAATTGGTAAGCGAATTTCTCAACTTCGTTTTGCTGAGAAAATACAATTTTGAAACGTTTGGTTTTTACAGTTATGACGACCTATTAACGGACTTTAGATGGGCGAACAAAACTTTGTAGCTACGGATGTTTTGTTAGCAACTTTGGCTTTCAGTTAGTTGTCGACCCAAAAACGTAATTTTTTTAGCTGATTAAAGTAGGATCGGTTCGCCTTTAGTTTTTCAACACAAGAAACGCGATCCTGTCCACTTGGTTTTAGAGAAATAATTTGGATTTTTATTGTTAAAAAGTGCTAAATAATAGGACGCTAGCGATCAGCTATGCTTACGCCAAACTCAATGTGAAATGTTCCAACTTTCACATTTGTTTAGCCTTAAAACCTAAAATATTTGGATTAGAATTTTGTAAATGAGATCGATCGATTTCTCAAATGTTAGTAAACAATTTGACTATATTTAATTGTTCTAAATAAGCATGCAAATATTTTATTTTTAATTTAAAAAATTTAGGTAGCTCACCTGCTGACCTGTGTTTCCGGATGCATTTTTAGAGATATATTGATGTAAAGGGTTTAGAGGGGGTCAGTTTAATACTGACCTCCTTTTTACCTTAATTTACTTATTCAGATTGAATAGTAATTTCACGGATTCTCTTCTTTTTCAGTTTATTCAATATTTCTGTGATCTTTATGATGGATAAATAAACAGAGCCATTAAGTGACAATGGACACGTTAACTTAGTTTGATATGTCAAAGAGACACTATCATTTATTTAAAATAAATCAACTAAATTAACACCATTACACTTGATTGACATGATTTCACTTTCTTTCAATTCAAATACGTCAGCACACTTGATTTAACACAACAGACATAAATACTAGATGTTACACATATTTAGTCTGAGGGGCTCTTCAGCTTAAAATAGTTTCCAGCTTAAGATTGAGAGGGAAAGGGAAAAGGAGGAATAAGAGGTTGGAGAGATTAAGTTATTTATCTCGAGTGTAACCAGAGATGACACTTTCCATCCGACTTCGGCTAAATCCCAGGTACGTTTGTAAACAGCTTTACCTTTTGACGATGCGTCTGATAAAGATATTACCAGCCTCCCAGGTGCACAGAGTCCTTCCGGCCCTCGTACGTCTGAACTGGTCGTTTACTTCCAACGTCTCCTCGGATCCGCGTCAGCCGTCAGAAACATGTGGCAGCTTCTGGCCGACTTCAAGACGAGATGTTTCTCAAAGAAAGTTCATTAGGAACTTTGGAGCTTTTGCTCGGGGAACTGGATGGAGGCGTCCATCAGTTCTAGCTGACAAGTTAGTCTTTGGCTCTTGACCAAGCTTGACCAGCTGCAAGGCAGAGAGCTTTCAGGTCTCTGTCCATTCGAACTCTCTGTCCATTCAAAGACTGAAGCGTTTCCGCACAGTTAGAACTTAAAAAGACAGGAACACAGAGAGGAGTTCACTTGCCTTATCAAACCCAAGGTTACAAACAGCAGCAGAGAGAAATGTTTAGGAAAAAGATAGATAAAGCTGGAGCCCAGCTCATGAGACTGTCTCTGAGTTTCTAAACAAAACCGTCCGGTCTCTGTGACCCGAAGGCTTCACCTTTAAACACAGCAGTGAACACAGTTTAACTCTTACAGAATGACACAGCTTAAAAGCACACATCATGAAAATGACAAAAGTTATTCTTTTGATCACATTAGAATAAAATCAAAGATAGAAATAGTCTCTTTTGGTGACTATATTTATCAGATTATAGCTAAATGAATGATTTTGTAGTAAATGTCTTGCTTTACTGAGTGGTCAGTAAAGGTCATCACTGGACAGTTCAAAAACCTTAATTTGACCCTGGGTAGGTCCATTACATCAGAGTCAGAGTCAGAGTCAGAGAGAATTTATTGTCATTTGCACCGCATGTAGTACATGTGTTGAAAACGAGATTATGTACACAGGGTCCCAGTTACATCCAACAACAAATGCAAGAGAAATACAATAATAACATCTAGGATTAACTAAGAGAGACATCAGCTAGTAATACACTAAGCCCTAATGTAGTAGAAAAACATCA
>JBBPBX010023497.1:30367-40486 GCA_038048925.1 Garcialebias charrua | reverse complement strand
AGCACCCACCCCCATTCGGAGGTGTGTATCCGTGGATGGGACCTGGTACCCCATGGCCTGGTATGCCATTTGGGGCGTCGGGTGTGTTCGACAAAAATTATCGGATGCCTCTGTCAATAGACCAACTCCATAAGCTGTCTAAATACATTCAGCGCTTTGAACCAGGGGACTTGGGTTCTAACGAAACAAAAGCCTACCTGAAAAACCTGGAGTTGAAGCTAGATCGCTTCTCCAATGTCACGGTTGCCGATAGGATCACTCTAATCAATCTCACCTCTAGCAGGGAGGTGCAGTATCTTAGCAGGGAGGTGCAGTATCTTATTGAACGTCAACCGGAGGACATAAGAAACGACTACAAGCGTCTGTGTGATGTTATTATCACGAAATTCACTCCTCGCGCGGGAATCGATGGTTTCCAAGCCGCGATGAAGATCAAGCAAGGTCGCAACGAACATCCACAGGTCTATTACAAAAGGTTCTTCCAAGCTTACTTTGGTAATCGGAACGAACCTGGGATGGAGGAGGAGAGACATTTTAAGTGTCTTTTCATCGAAAACTTGCATCCTGAGATAGGTTCGTCGGTTGAAATCATGGCCAACGGCAACAGGAACACCATCACGGAAGTGTTGGAGTATGCCGTACGTGTTTTTGAGGCATACAGCAAACGTAGGACTCCCATAGAGGCATTTCCAAGTGAGAGGGGCTTGTTCCGTCCACTGGAGCTAGAAGGTGCGCGAGCGTCTGCTCCTTCTTCTGGTGTCGGCGAGACGAAGCAGGACGCCCTACGGGCATCTCGGAATGATGATGTTCGCCCACTGGTGAGCCAAGGTGGTTCAGGTCTGGCCAGGAGGGTGGGCAGCGATATCAAAAGGGGGGTGCACGTCCTAATGTTGCAAAGTACGGTCAGCAGGTTGACTCACGCAACAAGGGCTCCCAGAGGGGACCCTCAAGCAAGGGTGCTGCTCCTCCTACACCTCGGAAAAGTGTGCCCGAGACGGGCAATAGGCAACGCAAGCCCCAGAAAATTGGTCCTAAACCTCTGAGTTCAGAAGAGACCGAGGTCATACGTCGGTTGTTAGGAAATTTGCAGGCTGCTAACAAAGATAAGAAGCCTGATGCGTTGTACGGTACTGTCATTGATAGTAACTCGGAGCACGCAGATGGCAACAGTGACACTATTGCTGACAGTCAACAAGACATTGGTCAGCATGATACTGTCAGTCGGAGCGCAGACAGTCAGACCATTGACAGTCCAGCACATGTCAGTCAACATGACATTGACCGTGACCCTGACATCATTGTTACAGAGCCAGAGAGCCCCTTATCAGAGATAAAGGGGGATACCTCGCTGACCAGTGACAGTGACTCGTCACAAACTGGTCTCACTGACACGCGTGTGACTGCACTGCCGGTTCAGGTGGTTCACCATGACACTGACAGTGGTAGACGTACAAAACGTCGGGAAGAACCTACGTGCGATAGGTGGTTCCTGTGCGACCTTTACAGAAAGGGGCCCGCTATGAAGGCTTACCTGTCAGTCACGTTAGAAGGGGTCCTCACCCAAGACGCCCTCCTGGACGGTGGTGCCGACATATCCATTATGTCACCCACACTGTTCGAGGAGCTGAAAACAGCCGCTAAGAGTGTTGACAGAGAAATACCCCTGACAGAATGTGCTATAGAGTTGCGGGGACTCTCAGAAATGGGAACAACCCTGATAGCTATTGCCATGGTTCACATGCAGATTGGCGAGACGACAATTTACCATCTGGTACATGTGTCTACGGTGGACTCCATCCCATTTTTGGTCGGCCAGGATTTTATCAATCGCTTTGAAGCGATTATAAATTATGGTGATCGGACGTTGTGGGCTACAGTGAGCAGTCCACTGCCAATTGATGTGCCTCCGCTGGGCGATGCAGACTGTGTAACCGCGGGTACCGCGGAAGGCATGAGGGAACGCCCATCAGAGAGCGCATGCCCGGTAAGTGGACCTTCGGCATCAGGTGAGGCAATAGAGATACCACAGGTGAACCTCCTATGCAAGCTGAAACATTCGGCACTCACTGGACATTACCTGCCCCAGGTGGTAAACGGTGTAGGGATCCAGGGATCCCACACCGATGATGCTGTTTTGTCCCCATGGTCAGAGAGGTCTGCGATCAGTCGAGCTTTCTATGAAACCTTGTTTCATAAGCATGAGGGTCTTATACGGCTCGGAAAGTCTTTCCGTTTTCCTTTAGATCCCGACAGTGGTGACGAAATGACCGCGAGAGTAGTCGCTTGTCTGTCACTGTCCTGGAACCAACGAAGACTGGTCCACCCGTTCTTGGTAGTCACAAACTTACCACACCCAACCTATTTAGGCTCTGACGTTTTGGTGAGATTGGGTGTCTCTGTAGACGTCAACAACGAGGTACTGTGGTCGCTGGACACAGCCAGGAAAGATTCTCCTGTCTTAACTACAGAAAATCTTAAGGCTTGACAAACCATACCAGAGGTCTGCCAGGTTGCTAGCAATCATGACACCACAGTACCACCTCGGGCTGACAACCAAATGGTGACAATTCACATCGTGAAAGGTCAGGTTATTAGCAGACAACAGGCTTGTTTTCAACCTTCTCCTACGTTTCTCGACTTGGGACTGTCCGTGGAGGCCACTTGCCAAGTGGACATCGACTGCAGAACCACGTCCGTTGCTGTGTGTAACACAGGCACAGACGAGGTACTGATCCCAAGAAACACGCGGCTAGGATTCATTCATTCATTCAACCTTTATTTAGTCAGGTAAATCTTTTGAACCTCAGGGGCTCATTTACGAAAGCGACCTGCTAAAACTAAAGAACAATGAACAGCAGTGATAGAATTTCATTAAACAATAAACAAACAAACAATAAACAATAGAAAACAAAAAGAGAGAAATGGTGCAAAGGATGGTTGATCTCTACTGATTTCCATGATTTTGAACTTAGCGTTCCATTTCTGGGAGGCCTCCCAGAAAACTTGTTTCCACGTCATCACGCGGGGCGAGTCTTGTTCACAAAACCAACAAAGGCCATAACCCTCTTCTCCCCAAGTGAGTCCGGCCATGACCCAGTCATTAGGTTCGGTTTCAACGGTGAAAAAAGTCTTGGCCTTCGAACTTATAGTGCCCTACCTGTAGACAGGTTTTACGACACTGACAGGGTCTCAATGGAGCTCCCCAATGAACAAGAACCCACCTCGGTTGCTTCACAGATTGAACAGGTGGTCGCTCAGGCCGAACCTGTCTAAATAAAGGTTGAATGAATGGAAAAAATATCATTCAAGGTTAATGATACATCCACAAATTAATCAACTAACATTTTAGTTTCCAGCTGTGGACACGTGTCCATGTCCATTTTCATATTTTGTCAAATAAAGTATATATATATAATAAATCATAAAACGTTGTCAAGATGTACGTTTCACAAAATTATCTAATATTTTTCAAAAATTAAAGCTAACCTGGGGCTAAATGCTATCTTTAACCTAATGCCATGTATTTTTAGATACATTTGGTCCATCTTTGTTTTTTACTCCTAATATTTATATATTTTCAATATTATTTAACGCAAAGACATAGAAATGGGTTATACAGAGTTTAAAAAAAAGAAAGAAAGTTAATGATCCACGACGCTTTGAGGGTTTTTATATAACCTTTACTGTCTGTGACATTTGACCCAGATGCCAGCTTGCAGCATCGTGATGAACCAACTGACTGATGTTGCTTCCTGCACGTTACCGCATGCTCAGAAACGTATCTGGACGAGCTTATCAGTGCAAAGAACAATTTAGAAATATATAAAGCGTTTAGCAGCAACGTGCAAAACTCTTTAACTGCAATGCATTGGGACAAAAACGTAAACTCATGAGGGAATCATATATTCAAACTCTTGTTTAATTGTAAAACGGGACATAAAACACGCTGAATGTCTAGCTCTAATATTTGATATTAAATGCAATCCCTAGTTTGCTTCATTGTCAGTTATTAAAAATAAATACATATAAATTGAAGTGTGTTCACTGGGCTTGCTGAAGTAAAATAGCATCTTTTAGTGCCATCCTTCTTATGGTGCCTGACTCTTATCTCCTGTCAGGACTCGGGGGGAGATTAAAGACCCTGATATATTTAACCTCGCTGGCTCAACTCCCCCTGTTTTTGACTCCTGGAGTTCCTGAGCCGGGGGGAGTTGACCGGACAGGGAGGCGTGTGTGCAGAGGCCCAGATAGGTCCAACGTAACCTTTCCTCCACATTCCCTAACTAGCTGAAATGAGCCGCCCCACTTATATCACAAACAGGCCGCTGTGCTTGGGTCCGGCTATACGGCTGCTTGTCATTCCTGTGAGCTAACTGGTTTTTCCTTAAACCCGTCTTCTCACAAACAGCTGCAGCGCCACAGCTCTCGCAGCTCCCCGCGGTCCTGCTGTGAGTCATACCTGAGCCCGGCCTTCGTGAAGGCCCGGGACAGCACACCTGTTACACTCCCCTCAGCTGCAGGGAAGACAGATGTGTGCAGGGAATCAAGTGTCTTTATGAGCAAATCCAGAAATAAAACAACAAAACAAAAGTAACTTTAGGGTGGCTTGGCTAAACTAAGTAAATAGTACACCTTAAACCATTATCTTGCCCTGCTGTCAAGTTTCCTGAAAACGTATGACTCGTTATGGCGTTGCACACGTGCACGTATTGATGTAGATGTTTATGTAGGTCACGAACATCAAGTCGTCTGACATGCTTTGGGTATTAATTATGACCAGATCAGCATAAAGCGTCCCAATTCACAGCTAAACTGACATGGTCAGAAATACACACAATAATGTTTTATAGCCATATATAAACTTTTAATTTTGCAGTTTATCTGCTCTGCTTGAAGTATTTTATTCCAAGGATAAATTTGTACCCAATATTTAGTCCAACAAAAAATCAAAAGTGTGATTGAAAGACAAATGTTATAAACAAACTAGAAACAATAATGACTAAATGTACTGTAATTGTAGCTGATGTATTTACATTGGTGTCCTTCAAGGCGCATGGTTTTTGTTTGTTTCCTATATTTGACAAAAACTGTACCAAAAAAAAAAAAAGTAATAGTAGCTATTTTTAGTTGGGTGAAATTATAAAATGCCCTTGTGATCATAACCGTGCAGTTGTTGGCGTGTTTTCACTGAACGAAAAGGGCATAAACATGTTTTTAAAAAAAGATCACAAGAGAGAAACCCGCGCTTTGTCTGCCATTAGCGTTGCATTCACTGACGCGCAGAAAGGTAGGAAAAAAAACGAACCTGTTTCATAACACCCGGAAATAACCTTATCCGTGGCTTCAAGTGATGGGACATTTTCGTAACAAGGGGATGCTATGAGCAGTCACGCAGCAGAACCTTTTATATTTAGCCAATATGCACATTTATTTTTAATCTAAAATGCTTATTTACATTTATGTTCTCCAACGAAAGCACAACGCCAAAAGCAAAGGGAAAAAGAACGCACGACTAAGCAGTTACAAAAATTTGACAAGATACATAGCATTATTTTTTATAAGAAAAAAGATTAGGATATAAATAAATGTATGTAATACGCGCCTGTTGTAACGCAACGTTGTGGCGGTCGGTTTATTTCCAGCAGGTTATTCGTGCGCTCTTTGAACGCAGCATACACTGGCTCGACCTTTCTCCCAGTTCTAGCGGCTGTCAGTTCATTGAGTTCACCCTGACACCGCTGACTCTAAGGCCACGCCCACCAACAGCCACGCACCCCGCTTCCTCCAACCGCCCATTGAGCACGCAGTGTTCACGCGCTCTCTGCTCTCCCATTGGCTGAAGCCTTTCACACACTCGCTCGTGATTGGCTGAGAGTTGCCACCCCGAAAGTGCGTGTGCTATGAGTTTTGTTTTCTTTTTTTTCCCCTCTCTCTCGTTTTTTTTTGTTCCTTTTCTCCTCCCCGTGTTTTACACACACAGCTGAGAGAAAAAGGGAGCCAGTGAGGAAAAAAGAGACGGACTGAACTCTGTCCTACAAGAGGCAGAAGCTCTGGAAGACCGCCGTTTTTTAATGCTAACACTGTTTTTTTTATGCTAACACTGACTTTGACAACAAAAAGCTGACACTGACATGTTGTCCTCTTCATCCAGAAACATTCATGAGATGGACATGTACCAGGTAAGATCACTAAAAACTGCCTTTTCTGTTTTAAATCGCCTGTTTACTGCCTGCTACTCAAGCAGCTTAATTAAACATTGATATCCAAAGTTTATTAACTCCAACATTGAGCTAAACTATATTAATTTGTTTAAAATTTATATAAAAAAGTATTTTAAATATTAAATCATTATCAGTGCTTTTGATTAATTTAGTTAGATTTTTTTTTTTCATGTTCATTTGTGGCCAAAATGTTGTGTAAAGTTGTAACACAACTACTTCCTGATGCAGAGCCGCTTTGTGGGGATTTCACATGGCTGCCCTGCCATGACGTCACCGTTTGGGTCTATATTTGGGAAGGGGTGGTGTTCTGGCTTTGGGCCAGAGGGAGTACAAGACGTGCTGGGGTGTAGCCGCCAACACCTCCCTGTCTCTGGTGTCATGATGCAGTTCAGCCCGGAAACTTCAGTGACTGGACAGCCAGAGCTAGATGTTTAACCAGCTGTCAGCGTGTCTGAGTGACGTGACATATCATTATTGTTTTGTGTCTTTGTTCATCTTAGGCAGGACGTATGGACAACTGTGGTTCTTACGTGAAGAGGAGAAGACATGACAGCGAACAGTCGGTCTCCAGTGGAACCAGCAGCTGTTCGCCCGCTCTGGAGTACACCGATCTGGAGGCGGCTGAAGCTCTGGTGTGCATGAGCTCTTGGGGACAGACCGTCTTCCTCGGCGGCAACAAGCCCAGGCCCCTCACCCCGGCTTCTGACTCCTGCGACTCTCTCCTCCCACTGGAGCTCCCGGAACCCCCGAAGGACTTTGTGTCCCTCTCCTCTCTGGTAAGATATGATCAGACGGGCTGTGTGACAATGGGCTGTAAAGATCCAGGGATTACTCACCAGAAGAGTCTAGGGGTTGCCTGCGTTGAGTTTATGACATGTGGGCAGATGTTGCAGCAAGAAACTCTTTGAAACTGTTAGGTAACCTTCATGTAGAGCACTTTTTGCATGTGCGGGGTCATAAAAGTCACTGTTTATAGCTCTGAGTGTCCATTAATCATGTGTGCACCTGCTTACTATCTGGGATGCTTATCTGTGCAAAGTTGTTTTATTGCAGTGATCCTGGGATGCACTATAATTCTTCCACCACTTTCTTTGCAGTGCATGACTCCCCCGCACAGCCCCAGCTTCGTGGAGACCTTACCAGGCACCGCGGTAGGGTCCACGCAACACTCTGGATCTCACCTGGCGCCATCCGCTGACAAGACCCCCTCCCTCCCTGCTCCGCCGCAGCCCTGCAGAGCCATGGCGACCAGCGTCATTCGCCACACCGCGGACACAAACCTCTGCCAACGCCACATTCCAGCGGCCGTCGGTTCAGAGAGAGCCATGTACCGGTACACAACAACGGATCGAATGGCCTGCGAGCAGCGGCAGCAGGGGTGTTTTGCGAACGCGGTGCAGATGAGCGCACCTCTGTCTCTTGTTGATTGTCTTGTGCCTTCAGAGCCCTCACACAGTCCCTCAGACCCCTGTTTGGACAGCGTCTCCACCTCCACTTTTGTCAACACACAGCTACAAAACAGCCCACCCACTGCCGCGACGCCCCCAACCCTGTCCCCTCCTCCTGTGACCAGCCCTCAAATCATCTGCCAGATGTTCCCCGTCTGCAGCCAATCAGGTATAATCTCGGCTTTCATCCCCGGTGCAGTTCAGGCCTCCAGCGCTGGAATCAGGACTGCTTCAACACCCATTCTCCCCCATCCTGCAGCTAGCGCACCCCCTGTCCAGCAGTCCCTGCTTGTGGGCTCCGCCGTGCCCCAGGGGACTGTAATGCTGGTCCTCCCCCAGTCCTCTCAGGTACCTCACTGCCCTCAGACTGTCATGACTCTGGGCCACACCAAGCTGCTACCTCTGGCCCCGGCCCCTGTGTACATGCCGGCGGGGTCTAACAGCAGCGCGGCCGTAACAAAAATGGACTTTTCCCGCAGGAGGAACTACGTCTGCAACTTCCCAGGCTGCAGAAAGACTTACTTCAAGAGCTCGCATCTCAAGGCTCACCTGCGAACACACACAGGTGAGCGTCTCCTGGATACACAGGTGTTTCTCTTGAGGATGTGACCGTCGCATCCTGTTTGTCTCCGTCTTGTTTTTCTTGATGATCAGACTCTGAGCTCATCGTTTTGTATCGTCGACGACGACGAGTCACGTTCTTATAACAGTCTGAGTCATGTCTCCTTCTTTGTTTGTTTCCCCTCCCTCAGGCGAGAAGCCCTTCAGCTGCAGCTGGGAAGGATGCGACAAGAGGTTCGCCCGCTCCGACGAGCTCTCCCGGCACCGCCGGACGCACACCGGCGAGAAGAAGTTTGTCTGTCCCGTGTGCGACAGGCGATTCATGCGCAGCGATCATCTAACCAAGCATGCCCGCCGTCACATGACCACAAAAAAGATCCCTACCTGGCAGGCGGACGTTCGCAACCTGAGCAAAATGGCTGCTGGCAAAACTCTTCCCTCTAAGCCCGCCATTGCCACCCTGAGCGTGTTGGTGCCTGCTGGCTCCAAGTAAACGATGAACAAATGGCATCTTATTCACTCCCAAAATACCAGAGGGACGAAGGGAGCAGCTCAGCACAAAAAAAAACTGCTCCTCTTTACTCATTGGGATAAAAAACACCCAACAACAAAAAGCACTGGACTTTTCCTGCTCTACTGCTCATTTGTACATGTATTTTCCCTAAAAGATTCTTAGTTTACTTTTTTATTATTCATAATTTGTCTTGCCAAAGCCTTGTAAGAAGTTGGTCTTTGACATTTCCTTTCTTTGCCTCTCCTACGAGACATTTTTCTTGGCATAATACGTGAATGTATTTGTTTTAGTATGAAAAGGCATTTATTTGTCTTATTTGGGGGGAAAATGTTGACACATTGTAAATATGAACACTAATCAGCAGTACTATGATTATGCCTTGATTGTATCTCCTCCCGTACCTTTTCATATTATTTAATATCATGTTTGTAATAAAAAAAAATGTTCAAATGAATACTTGTTGTTTGTGATATTGCTCGTATCCGGTTCTGGGAAGAGTGGGATCCGTGTGTACTGTGTGTGCCTTTTCCCGGCAGAATGAGACAGAGAAGCTGTGAGTGGTGTCGGCCCACGTCCTCTGTGCGTCACAAACTCCTCCTTGGCCTTTTTTGGTCACTTCAAACTCATGATTCTTTAAAACATTCTTACTCAGAGTATATGCAGGGTCTTGAAAGTTATTAAAAGTTGATAAATCAATTTTGGGAAAATTAAGGGTCTTGAAAAGTATTAAAAAGTCTTGAAAGCGATTTGATGAGGTATTATTTTTTTTTGCTGTTCTAGCTTTAAATAATTTGACAGCAAAAAGTATGTATGACGAATATTTGTTTTCCTCACCGCGGATGATTCGGAAACCGCTTCGCACAAATTTAGGGTGTCAGGTTACAACAGCCTTTACGGCTAGGCCTATCTTGTGCGCATGCGCGGCTGCTTTATCTCCAAGTTGAGTCTGTGTGTTTGAGTAAGTTGCCGCGAGACCGTGAGAACAATGGGTAAATGCAAGTTTTCGGACTCCTGGTTGGAGATGCCTGATTTTCAAGAATGGCTGAGGCCTGTCGCCGAGAATAACCGTGTTTATTTCTTATTCGCCATTGTTCAACCAAGTTACTTTAAAATAGCTACGAGTCTTGTTGTAACCTAAGCTATATTTTCTTAAACCTAGTCGTGGTTCAGTTTCTTCTTTTGAACTTTTTTCTTTCCACTGTATCTCAGTTCTGTTGTAGGTTTGAGATTCACAGATTTACAGTAATTGAAAACAACAGCAGTTTTGTAAATCAAAGATTTGTTGCTTAATAAAACAAAGTGACGATAAGGTCTTGAATTTATTTTGGAAGGTCTTTAAAAAGTCTTGAAAAGGTATTGAAATTAACTTCATTAT
>JBBPBX010023497.1:17948-29093 GCA_038048925.1 Garcialebias charrua | reverse complement strand
ATATTGCAGATCTGACAATAAAGTTGACTTTGACTTTGACTTTGACTTTGGCCTTCTTTTTCTGGTGTTTTACAGTTTTCCTCCTGTTCACCAGTTCCACACTGTTGTTCACTGGTTTCAAACAGCTCTTTTGCACTCTTCTGATGTTCTTCTTCCAGAACTTGTTCTAATGCGGACGCCTGCTTCTCCATCCTTAGTCCCTTTTCTTTTTTGCTCTCCATTTCGTCCTCTTCCACCTCATTTGCAGGTGTAGCGGGGTCAAAGCAGGAGAAGTCTCCGCGGGGTGGCTGGACAGGCAGCGTGACAGTGAGCTGTCTGAGTTGTTTGTTGAACTTGGCCTCACCCTCGTCTTCGTCCACAGGGTAGGACAAAGGCAGCTCCAGTGTGTAGGCCGGATGTCTGGACTCCAGCCGCAGGACTTTGTCTTTTACTTCCAGGCTGGTGTCTCTGACGGCCTTCAGGAGCGGCAGGTCGACAGTAATCACGATCTCTTTGGGTCTGGGGCTTCGTGCAGAGTCTCTAGAACACCTGAAGTCCTGTAAATCAATGACGGATCTGTATTTGACCGTGTAGCTTGGCTTCGTCGGCTCTTCGGCTTGTTGTGGTTGGGTCTCGAAGCCGCTGTTCGTTTTAAGACGCGACTCTGAAAGCTTTGGGTCATCTGGATATGGAAAGGCGAGGGGGTCTGCCTCCTCAGGGGGCCCTTTAGCTTCGTACCCAGGTATAGGTGTTCTGATCACACATGGCTGAGGGGCACCCTTGTATTTAGTTTTGATTTCTCTCACGTTGTTTTTGTCCAGAATCACCTTAAAGGCTGCCTGGACTTCATCGATGGCCGTGCGGTGCACCATATCCATAAAGCTCTTGTTCTGAGATGCCATGTGCAGCGTGTCTGGGTGGAAAATGACGTCATAGGTCACACATTTGTGACCTTTTGGGGTTGTGTTTTGCCTCCCAGGTGCAAGACAGACAGGCAGAGACCAACACTGCCCCCTGCGGCCATCCTGCGACACAGCACTCTTAAAATCAGGCTTCCCGACCTTCTCGTTGCTGCAGATGTTGATGAAGCACTTCTGCTTTCCAGCTGCGCTCGTTTGGATGACGATGAACGGCGTCGGGTGGATGAACTCCACGCAGTTTCCTCTTTCTTGCTCCAACAGTTTGATTTCCTCTTCGTACTTTTTCCTGTTCGCGGGGTCGGATATTTCCTGAGCGTAGTCGCACAACATCTCTCTGAATTGACCGTCCCTGAAAGCCTTGGTGAACCTGTCCACTTCATCCGTGGTCAGCTGCAGCGCGTGAAGCTCAGCTCCGACCCCCTCCATGTTGTTTGAACAGGAAACTACGAGTTGAATTAATTTATCACCTAAACATTCAGAAAATAGTTCAAACACATTAACTGATGAAGTACATGAAAGTGGGGAAAAAAAGAGGCTATTTACCTAAAGTTTAGTTGGTCAAGAAACTTGGATGAAGAAACCGGAAGTTCGCTTTGTTGACGTAACCATGGAAACGCGCCGGGGAGCTCGACGGTGCGCCAATAAAACTCTTCCCCCGAAATTTTTATTTAAATTTACACCAAGATGTATGCGCATAAACTATTATAAAAATTCTATAAATTATTAAATGCTGCACACTTGATAACTATAACTATGTTACGCCGTATTTATTAAAATAAAAAATATACGGAAAAGTCAACAAAAAAAAGCTAACTCTGGACATCAGGGTATACGGAAGTGTTTAGATGGGACTCACAATTTTGGGTAGTAACATCATAGATATCATATATATGATATCTATGAGTAACATTAAATCATAGATATAATAAACACTAGATAAGCTGAGGCGGAGTCTCCGGCGTCGTCACGTGGCAGCCATCTTGCGACAGACAGCAACATTAGCTGCAGCTGTTGAAACTGAATGGAGGTGAGGGGTTTACACAAACAAAAATACTCTTAACTCGCTGTAATCTTGACGGATTTACAAACGGTTTATCTTTTTAAAAACGTTATTAACGTGGCTATGATTTCTTTGGTAGTCAGACAGCACTTTTGTCTTTTTTAAAACGTTTTATTCATGTTTTGGGTGTCACACTCATCGAGAATCTAGAATCTGTTTTTATTACACCAATAACTATTTTATTACAAACTACTGTAAATGACTATCTTGATCATGATTGTATTTATTAGCATACTATTAACAAGAGCCTTTGATTAAGGGCTAGCTAGTACAGTATTCCAAATATTTCCCCAGCATTCTTAGATCACTAGGAGCTCTTTGTTTTTAACTGAACTAAAGCTGCACATGATTTCCAAGCGGTTTGGTATGTTCAACACTAATTACTGCTTTGTGTTTTACAGAAATACTCTTTGACAAGATGCCTGACTTTTGTGCAGCCTATGGATGCTCCAATAGGCGTAACATCAAAACAAGAAACCTTGGGATCACATTTCACAAGTAAGACTCTGTGACAGTATTATTACTTTAATTAGAATAATCATAGTTATATTTTGGATCAGTGCACATTATTGGTCATGCTACACACCAAAATGTGAGATAATATTATTGACATAATATTATACATAATATATATTTACATAATAATGACATAATATATATTTACAGCACTTTGGTTGACCTTGTTGTTGTTTTAAGTGCTCTATAAATAAAATGGTATGGTATGGTATACGGCTTGTAAAAGTATCTTTATATAAATTATGATGTATGATTTAGTGTTTCTTTTGGACACAATTTTTAATAGCTGTTTTATTGTACCAAAAGTAAATGCAAGCACACCAAAAGTATGATATATGTGTATAATTGTCATTACTATAATTCAAAGGTAAAGAAAGGAAGTGTGGAAAATAATGACCATCTTCTTCATGTTTTTAAGGTTTCCCAAAACCAGAGAGAGGAGGCGGCAGTGGGAAGTTGCCCTGAGAAGAGAGGGTTTTGTTGCCCTGGACAGGACACTGCTCTGCAGTGATCACTTCAGTTCTGAGGACTTCGATCGGACAGGGCAGACTGTTAGATTAAAAGATAGTGTTGTTCCAACACTTTTCAATTTTCCATCGCATCTTCAAAAGGTATGTATCATCGACCTACAAGATTTCAAGATGTATAAGATTGATATGTCTATAAACTACTGTATATATAAATATGTGGTTAAATGTCACAGTTTAGTATTTCTTTCTGCAAATTTAGCAATAAACAATGTGTTGTTCTTTACATAGCACATTTTAGACACTCTACTTTTGTTTATTTTAGCTTGTAAAAACAAGAGGCTCAAACACCTCTAGAAGAATAGAAGACAACCTGGCAATGGACCTGTCTCAGGATAAAGCTCAGTCTGATGTTGTGAGTATTAATTGATTCACACAATTGATAAGTGAATAATTATTTTTTTTTAAACTGTTAAATTCCACATTAATATTATTTATATATTTGTATATTTTTGCAAAGCAACTGGAAGCCACTGCAAAGAGGCGAAAGTGCTGCAAGCGGCAGGCCACTGACCACCCGTATTCACTGCCTCCTTGCCCCAAGGCTATATATGCCAAACTTAATGAAGCCTCAGCTAGAGTGAGGAAATTGCAGAGGGAGAAATCGAATGCCTTGGCAAGAGAAAGGAGGGCCAAGAAAAGCATGCTGTCTCTTCTAGAGGAACTGAAGGAGAAAAATCTCATCAATGAAGAGCTAAAAGACAAGCTTGAATGCTACTCGGGTAAATTAAAAATATTACATTGAATACATAGTATATAGGGTATTTTATGTTCTTTGGTGAAATGACACCCACTAAATCACTCTTAACTGTTTTTCAGATCTTCCAGTTCAACTGTTGTCGAGGCAGGGCAGCAAGTACACCAAGGCCCAGAGAGAGTTTGCCCTTACGCTCCATTTGCATGGGCCAAAGGCATATCACTATCTGAGAGACACTCTGCATATTTGCCTCCCACATCCGAGATCATTGCAAAGGTATTCTTCATTATGTTTGACTGTAAACTAAATCACTTGGAGAAACTTAAGCGCTACATATTGTGTTACCATGAATTGTAGAACTTGCTGAAAAAGGCTTACATTTTTAACTTTTTAGTGCAATGGCATCTATTTTTGGGATGCCAAGTGTTTTCAGTAGGGATGCTTAGTGTTTAAATGATTGTATGGTTAAATTTTTACTTTTTTATTTTACTAAGGTGGCTGAGCTCTGTTGATGCCAAACCTGGTCTAAATAAAATGATGTTGGACATGCTGGAGCAACGTCGCAAAGCAGATGAGGCCAAATACGGATGTGTCTCTTTGATGCTGGATGCCATGGCCATCAAAAAGCATGTTCAATATGATCCTCAGACACAAACAATGTCTGGATTTGTGGACATGGGAGATCGGATAAATGAAGCTGACATTGCCTCTGAGGCTCTGGTGTTCATGGTGGTTGGGCTTCAAGGTTATTGGAAAGCTCCGATTGCATATTATCTGACCAAGTCCCTAACACCAGAGACACAGAAAGTGTTGGTAGAGCATGCATTAGAAGAGCTTCATCATCGCCAGATATTTAAGGATGCCCAATGTGCCTTACTGCATATGCCATTCTATAACAACATGAACTACTACCTCATGCATATACTGTGTACATTAACTGATATGCTGCTTTGCCACTTTGCAAATGTCAATGCTAGAACCTTTAGTTTATTTTATAGTTATACTTTTTATACTTTTTTACTTTTTGTACTAGTATGCAAAAACTCAGAACAGTATTATGTTCATTAAATGTTTAGTGCTTTAGTTTTTAGAGTTGGTGTAAATTTTCATACTCTTATACCACTATGCAAAAACTCAGGACAGTGTTAAAGTTTTACTATTTTATGCTTATGTCTATTATTATATGTTTCAGTGTTTTAATGTTTAAATAGTTACTGTTGCACCGAGGGAGTGAGAGTCTTGTCACACTATCAGATGTCACACTATCAGATGTTTATTTTTGTTTATTTGTTTGTTTATTTATATTTCTCAATTATTAAATCTTTTCATGTATCTAAAAAGAATAAACTACACATATTGACCAAGGTTGGTGTAATAATGTATTTAATATTACATAATATTTAAATGTGTAGGGAAAAAAATTGGCATAAATTAATTTCATATCACCAATAATAATACTATTTATGATGAAATAGTATTAAATATTTATTAGCATTGTAACATATGTCAGTTAATTTCGCTGGAAATAAACATGTATTTAGAAATAGATGTAAATATAATCTTATTGTGTATACTGCTAGTGCAATACAGTGTCTACATAACGTTATTTTCATGTGAACGTCCATCTTAAGTATACCATATTATAACAACATCTCTCACATTTATAACAAACCAAACCGTTTTAAAATCGGATGGAAATTAAGCAAGTTATGGTTATTTTAATAGTGAATGCACCATTCACATTCATGTTAAGAGTGGGCGTTCTGTCTGTCCCAAGATGGCCGCCGTCTGACGATGTCGGTCTCCATTGGCCAACAGCGGGGCTGTCTTATCTAGTGTTTATTATATCTATGCATTAAATAGGCTACAGTAAATTAAAATTATTCTTAAAAAGAAAAACGTAAAAGAACGGGATTTTTTTGTCGCGGACTCCAGAAAAAGAAAGAATAAAACATTAAAAGTCTGTGTTTGGTTTTAAATTGAGTTCACTGTAACTGCCTGAGTTTGTTACTTGTGTTGGGAAAGAAAAAAAAAAAATCTCACGAACCACTGAATAGGTTTGAACAAAACTCAAAAAGTAGTGACTGGATGTAAATCTACAACTGATTAAGCTCTGGAGTCAACCCATCTCCAGATAGCCTCCAGTTCATCACATTGAGCAAACAAATGATTGTGGTTGTAAATTATTATTGCAGATTGTAAACTACAATTTCACTTTTTTTTTTTGTCTTACCCTAGCTTAATATCCACTTGGATTTTCTGTATGCAGTCTCATAAAAAACAATGTTTGGTTGCCTCTTTTTTCATACGAAAACAGTATTTTGTGTAGTTGCATACCCAAACTGATTTGAAGGTTAACTGAAAAAACCCTGTAACGGACTCAGAAGAATTCGTAGTGTAAGACACCATCTAGGCCCCTGACAGATTGAAAAAGATGTGATTTGAGAGTTTACATTTACCTTTTCCTCCTCACTTTTTTCACGTTTTCACAGAGGGGATATTGTTGCAACACTGTGGTGGAGTCCTACACAACTCCACCGTGTTGTTTGGAACACCACAAATAACGGGACAATCAAATTCAAAACTTCTGCATCCTGGCTGGCTCAGGCAGAAACACAATTTGCCTGTAGCTATTATACTAAAAATGTTAACTACTAAACGGATGACAATGAATACTTTTATTTTTTATGCATTTATAAAAATTCAAGGTCTTTAGCGCAGTAATAACCAAATCCTCTTAGCTTCGGCTCATAGACGCCGACGCACTGTGCTTGAGAAAGTTGTTTCTTTATTCCCCTGTCGGAAAGAAGCTCCATTAGGAGAACTTGCAGTCTGTTGTTAAAAAAAAAAAAAATAACAAGATAACATGTCAAACTCAGCAGCGGCACAGAACTTTTGTGTCGCTCCATTAGTCAGTCTGGTGCAAATGGAGCAGGTCCTACGTTGAGTTTAGTGTACAAATAGCTGCTTCAAGCACTTTTAAAAGCAAAGTTTCACCGACGCCATTATCTCCAGTCATTTAAAGACACCACCATGAAAACAAATGGTAACTAACACAAGCAACCTTCTTTTTCATTCTCTAAATGTAGCTTCCTGCAACGTCTTGTAACACGACCAACACCAGCTGCCACAGCGTTTTCTAAATGTTATAATGGATTTGGGTCGAACACGTCTGCTTTCTCATCTTATGCCTCGCTGGAGAGAATTATCTAAAAATTCGGAGTAGCAGGAGAGGGAGCAGAAATATTGTTGCACAGGCGCGTCTGTGCCCCCCATGCCGTCCACCAACACAACCGTGTGAGAGACCTGGTGCAGGTTCATGCGCACCGCTGTCTTGATGTAGAAGTTGATGCAGAGACAGCCACACTCGCACGTTTTGGATACTTCAAGGTCTCGACACAGGTGGGCAGGAATGAGGTGAGGGCCATATGGAATCCTGGGAGTGAAATAAAAAACAATAAGTTCATTAGTTTGTCCGCTGTGAGAGCTTAGGAACAAAGGTGATGGTAACTAGGGGGTGCAAATCTCTCAGTGTCTGGAGAATCGATTCCAATTTTTGGTGTCACGATTCGATTCAAAATCGATTTTTTTGATTCAGAAACGATTTTTGATTCAGAAACGATTTTTCTATTAAAATTGTCATAAATTTAGTTTCAGTTTTGTAACCGACAAGCTGAAAAGAATAAACAACTATGTACACATATGAACATTTAAAACAATAATTTTAGGTTCCTTATTGTATCAAATTTTTTGCATCGTTTGATATTTATACTAAAAATAGGAACAAATTATACAGGAATGCATTAAAATTATTTAAACAACTGAAAGTACTGAAGTTTTATGATTTGGTGGACTATAATATTTTGTTAGTAATGTTTAGGGCTCATAAGAATATGCTACTTTCAAATGTTCAAATGTATTTTGTTAAGAGAGAAAGCTGCTACAGTCTAAAGGGAACTGAAAATTTTGCAAAGCATAGGACTAGTTTGAAGGGACGGTTTATTTCAATACAGGGAGATGAATTGTGGAATGGTTTGGGAAATGATGTTAAAGATGTAAACTCTGTGATTATGTTTAAAAAAAAAGATCAAAACTAAATTGTTAACAAAATACTAAAACTTTTAGTTAAGTGTTTAATGTTCTAGATACAGTATTTGTAGATTGTGAAAAGTTACTCTTTTTGCTCTGTTACTTATAGAAGATGATTGTACGAATGGATTGTTTGAACTTGTTGTTTTTGAAAAAAGGGGCAGATAAAATAAGATATCTTCTTCTTTCTGCCACCTTTCATTTAATTTATTCTTTCATATACTATGAGATATGGTTTTATTTTATTTAACTTTTGGGTTTTAATGTAAAAAAAAATTTTTGGGGGGCTTTTAGAATCAATTCTGAATCGCCAGGACTAAGAATCTAGATTCTTAAAAAAAAAAAAAAACGCTTTTTTTCCTGCACTCCTAATGGTACCTGTGGGAGTTAAAATCTAACCTGAGCTCAGCCACAGCTCTGGAGGCGAGTTCTTGTAGCGGAAGGGGAAAAGTGAGCTGCATTGTGTGGTCCAGAGGATTGGGGTGCACAAACGGATTTCCAAACAGGTCCAGGCTTTCGAGACTCAGCTTACGAAAGTCACAGGGCAGAGCAGTGAGTTGGTTATGTGCAGCGAACAGGAACCTCAACTTTGTGAGGCGGCCGATGTGGAACGGCAAACCAACGAGCTTGTTGTTGTCCAGCTTGAGGTGGACCAGCTCTTTGAGTCGACAAAACTGCACGGGGAGCGACTGCAGTCGGTTCTGACTGAGATCCAGCACCTGGAGTGTCCGCTGCAGCGTGGACAGGCAGAGGGCTTCACTGATGGCCTCCAGGTGGTTGTTGTGAAGGACGAGCTCAGAGAGACAACCGAGGTCGCCGATGGTGGCAGGGAGTTTCTTGATGTGGTTGTTGCTAAGATCCAGCCTGCGCAGAGCTGTAAAAACAAAAAGCAAAGAATAAAACCACCAACAGCAGTAACTCCAGCAGACAGTCAAGCTCAACCGTACGGTGGTGACAGGATACAGAACAAGACGATGGTCTAAACAGCAAGTGTTAGAAAGCATCACCTTTGAGGGACAGCATGCGCATGTCCACTCGTGACAGTCTACAGTACGAGACCTGCAGCTGCTCCAGAGTGTAAGGAAAGCTGGAGGTGAGGGGGTAATCCTTCTTGGACATGATGGCGAGCTTCTTCTTTGGCTGCTCTACATCTCTGGCCCGAACAGGAGCGAGCGTGGACAGATGGAGGCTGTTTGTGTCACCGCCTCGGTCCGCCAGTCGAGCTGCTGCCAGGAAGCTCTTCAAGCCGTTTGCATCGGCCTACAAAGACATAAAGTCACAGGTGTGTAACCTGTGTATGTGTCCACAGGTTGGGCCCGGTGATACAAAAAGCAGATGCACACAATCGCCTGTGGATGAGTGCGCTTGACCGAATTCCTGGAAATACCCAACCTGAATTCATTGGCCTAGATATTCTGACACTGTTCTTTTCAGTGAACAAGATATGAGGTTGAGATAAAAACTGTGAGCACAAGGGAGAAACATTTAATCTTTAAGTGTTTGATAATATTGTGGCCCGATGAAGTAATTGTAGTGTGGTTAATATTTATTTGTATTTATTTATTCGTTTTATAATGAAATACAAAACAATTAACATATATGTAATAAGAAAAAAATATATGCATGTATATATAAAATGAAAGGTAGCAGATGAAGAAAAAATCTTATTATATCTGCTCCTTATTCTCTAATAAATAATTCAAACAACCATTCTCTATAAATAACTAGGGGTGCAGGAAAATAAATCGATATTTTTATTTTATTTTAAAGAATCTAGATTCTTAGTCCTGGCGATTCAGAATCGATTCTAAAAGCCCCAAAATCGATTTTTTTTTAAACATTAAAACCCAAAAGATAAAGAAAATAAAACCATATCTCATAGTATATGAAAGAATACATAAAATGAAAGGTGGCAGAAAGAAGAAGAAATCTTATTTTATCTGCCCCTTTTTTCAAAAACAAAACAAGTTCAAACAATCAATTCAAACAATAATCTTCTATAAGTAACAGAGCAAAAAGCTAACCTAATACTGGTTATTTAAGTTACAGAATTTAATGCATTCCTGTATTATTTGTTCCTATTTTTGGTATAAATATCAAACGATGCAAAAATTTGATACAATAAAGAACCTAAAATTATTGTTTTAAATAAAAGTTCTATTTGTTTACATTGTTGTTTATTCTTTTCAGCTTGTCAGTTACAAAACTGAAACTAAATTTATGACCATTTTAATAGAAAAATCGTTTCTGAATCAAACATTGATTTTGAATCGAATCTAGACACCAAAAATCGGAATCAAATCAATTATCCAGACAGAGATTCGCACCCCTATAAATAACAAAACAAAATGAACAACTCATTTGATTTTCTAATTCTCATACATTTCTCATTAAACTCCATTCATACCGTATTATTTTTTTTAACAATTCGATTTTGACCATTCTCTTGAATACAAACATTGATTTGGATTCCTTAACATCTGTCTCCAAGTCATTCCATAATCCAACTCCCTGAATTAAGGTAGACCTTCCCTTCAAACTAGTTCTATACTGTACTGTGGTTTTACAAATATATCTGTACCCTTAAGATTGTAACAGTTTGATATTTTTACAAAATACATTAGGATATTTGAAGGTAGCTATTATTCTGAGCTCTATACATGTATACTGTATATAAAATATAATCCTCAAAGTTCAAAAAACTTTTTTTTTTTCAGTCTGTCAGGTTTTATTTTTTTATAGTATGGCAACAGATAAAACAAAAGAAAGCTTTTCAACAAGAAAAAAGAGTCAGTTTTGGTGTCTGTGGTACATAAATGAGCATGTGAACACTCTGACGCCGTCTCTGACGTGAACTTAAATACTTTTTTCAACTTGTCAGTAACAACATGTACGATGACATACCTTGCTCAAACAAATGTCAACAGCTGGTTCCTTTAGCCTTACAGTTGCCTTGCCTTCTTCCACAAACCAAGTAAAGAACTTTTCGATGTTGTCCTTCAGCTGAAAGATAAATGAGCAAACATTCATTCAACCTTTATTTAGGCAGGTTAATCCCATTGAGCGTCAAGGACTCTTTTCGTCAGAGATTCTTTATTGTCATTCGCAAACCAGATTATGTACACAGGGTCCCAGTTACATCCAACAATATGTTACAAGAGAGACCTGGTTTCAACAAAGAATGATGACAACAATGGACAACAATAGACAATCATAAGAGGCAACATAAGCAGTGGGGGAAATCTTTTTTTTTTTTCACAACTAAAGGCTAGGCAGACATGAAGGAACATTTCATCAAGACTGATTCATTCCTTGAACAAGTCTTGACAGATGTAAAAGCGACTTTTGGTCAACAAA
>JBBPBX010023497.1:3898-17898 GCA_038048925.1 Garcialebias charrua | reverse complement strand
TTGAGTTTAAAGCCCATGCTGCCATCAATACTGTGTTATTCTGGGCTCCAGTCACGTTTTGCTGAACCTACAGATGAGACTTGATGACTAAACTAAACATTCAGATGAGCATTGTAGAAGAAGCATGTGTGATTGCTGGTTGTGTGGCTGCTGGGAAAAACATCTATCTGGGGACTGGGATCAGGCTGAAAGGCAGCTGATAACCAGACACCTGCGCCCTGTGCACTGATGTGGCAGCCATGAGGGAGAAACTGGCAGCCATGGTAAATATATATATAAATAAATAAAACATTTGTGCAAAACATGAAAGCTATCACAATGAAAATAACAGAATGAATGAACCCACTAATTCAAACACATTAAACATCACACGGGGTTCCTTTTAAACAGGACTAACCATTGCTATGGTCACTCTCCCATCGAGACTCTGGGTGTGGTCCACCTCCCTGTCCAGTATGGTCAGCAAACTACGCCTGACGCCAAGTTCTGCATCACCCGGAAGGGAGCTAACATTATGGGCCTAGACTTGTTCCTCGCCCTGGGTTTTGCTGTGAGGGATGCTAAGGGCCAGCACGTCCTGCAAGTCGCCACCTCCTGGCCCGACCGCTACCCTCAATTGTTCAGTGGACTGGGCCGCATGACAGGTTTTGTCCATCAGCCTACGGTGGACCGGTCGGTCCGTCCTGTTATCCAGCCTCTTCGGCGCATTCCCCTGGCTCTCCGTGATGCTGTAGAGGCCGAGCTACGTCGCCTGGTGGAGGAGGACGTCATAGAGCCTGTCAATGCCTCACCATGGGTATCAAACCTGGTGATAGCCAAGAAGAAGGGGGGTGGACTGCGACTCTGTGTGGACCTCACTGATGTGAACAAAGCCGTCGTACCTGACAAGTATCCTCTACCCACAGCGGAGGAACTCACCAGCCATTTTCACGGCTCCACAGTTTTCAGCAAGATGGACCTACGGCACGGCTACCTGCAGGTTCCTCTAGCACCTGAAAGTATGGACCTCACAGCGTTTGTCACGCATGTGGGGGTTTTCAGATTTAAACGCATGGCGTTTGGTCTCTCATCGGCCCCGAGTTGTTTCCAAAAGATAATGACACTAATACTGGCTGGTATCCAAGGCGTCTCCATCTACCTGGACGACGTGGTGGTGCATGCGCCATCTACTGCACTGCATGATGCTCGCCTAGAGCAGGTCTTTCAGCGTTTCCAACAACATGGGGTCACGCTGAACCCTCAGAAGTGCATGTTTGGAGCTGACGATGTTGAGTTTCTGGGTTTCAGGCTCTCAAAAGACGGCATTGCCCCAATTTTGTCCCACACTGAAGCCATCCTGTCCCTGCCGGACCCGCAATCACCATCCCAGCTGTCTTCCTTCCTGGGAATGGCGGCCTACTACCTCAGATTCATGCCACACTACTCGGATTCGACGGCCCCTCTGCGCCGGCTGCTCCGGAAGGACATCACGTGGGACTGGACACCAGCATGCCACGACGCTGTGCAGATCATCAAACAACAGCTCACGTCCCCACCCACGCTAACTCATTTCAGCTTGACCGCTCCCACCTTGGTCACCTGTGACGCTTCTGGGGTGGCGCTAGGTGCGGTGCTCTCCCAGATTCATGACGGGGTGGAACGCCCTGTCGCGTTTGCCTCGCGTGCGCTTACTCCAGCAGAGCAGAAATATTCTGTGGGGGAGCGGGAGGCCCTAGCCTGCCTGTGGGCATGTGAACGCTGGCATGTCTATCTCTATGGCAGACCGTTCACCATCCGCACAGACCACCAGGCGCTAACAGCACTGTTGGCGACCCAAGGCTCTGGGCACAGGCCCATGAGACTCCTGAGGTGGGCTGACAGGCTAAATCAGTACAATTTCAGCCTGGAGTTTATGCCTGGGCGGGCTAACACGGTGGCTGATCTCCTGTCGAGAGCTGTGTCAGTGACGAGGGAGACGGTCGGAGCAACACCAGACACAGAGAACGATGAAGATTGGGTTCAAGTCCTGCATGGACCCCTCAGTTCAACAGTTACCCTGACAGAGCTGCAGCAGGCCTCAGCTGCAGATGAGGCACTCGCAGTGCTCCGTACCTATGTGCAGGATGGCTGGCCTGCCCAAGTGGATGACAGGGTGCTTCCCTACTACCGTTTCCGCAACGAACTCTCCTGCTGGGGGGCGGTGTGCCTTGCTCGTGGTCACCGGGCAGTCATTCCAGAACCCCTCAGGGCCAGGGTACTGCATATGGCGCACGAGGGGCACCTGGGGGTGGTCAAGGTGAAGCAGCGCTGCCGTGATACAGTGTGGTGGCCCGGTATAGACTCTGATGTTGAGGAGCTGGTGCGTAACTGCGCCTGCTGCCTTTTGAGTGGGAAAACTGGCCAGCCTGCCACAGCCCCTCTCACCCCGACCCCTTGGCCACTTTCACCTTGGGAACATATTCAGGTCGACATCTGTGGGGAACTTCATGGGGCACCTGCTCACGCCCGCTACCTGCTGGTTGTTCATGATCTTCACTCGAAGTGGCCTGAGGTTTGTCAACTGAGCTCCATCACTGCACACACCATCATAGACTGCCTGGACAACCTGTTTGGACGTTGGGGCCTTCCCAGTGTTGTTACGACTGATAATGGGGCCCAGTTCACCTCAGCAGAGTTCACAGAGTTCCTCACACTACGCTCCATCAGGCACATCAGGACAGCAGTTTATCACCCAGAGAGCAATGGGGGTGTGGAACGACTCAATAAAACTCTCAAAAATGGACTCAGAGCCTGTCTGGAGGAGGGGAGAACCTTCAGCGATGCTCTCAACCAAACCCTTTTGACCATCCGGGCAACCAAGCATTCCACCACAGGAGTTTCACCGGCGATGTTAATGATCGGGCGTGAACTGAAGCAACCCCTGGACTGTCTGAGAGCTGAGCCAGCTCCTGCACGTGGGAGCCCAGAGCTCCAGAAGGCCAGAGCTCAGGTGAAGGGTTCGCAGGCCCGGATGAAAGACAGGTTTGATGCCACGCACCGAGTGCAGACCCCCGCACTGGCTGCAGGGGATTGGGTCAGGATCAAACGGCTTCATCGTAGAAATAAACTGAAATCATTCTGGTCAGAGCCACTGAGGGTGGTTAAGCAATTGGGGCCGGCCACATACAGACTGGAAAATGGGGGTCGTTGGCACGCAAACCGTCTGCACAGGGTCATCGCCCCACCAGCACCTGCCCCACCAGCACCTGCTCCACCAGCAGCTGCTTCACCGTTGGCCTCGGCAACGGCAATGGGTTGGCAGCCTAGGCCAATGACTATTCGGGTGGGGGATACTCCACCAGCTTTGCCCAACTCCACTCAGCAGCCAGCACGGCCCCAGAGACAGAGGGTCCCGCCTGTCTGGCTTGGGGACTATGTGACAGGGTGATTGTGCTACTGAAGAAATGTTAATCTGTGTTTTATTGAGTCCAGTTTAATCTGTTATTCTTTGCAAAGTATTATGTTTTCAAGGGGGGTGAAGGGGGGAAAATGTTGTGTTCAGAAAACACAGTGTTTAGTGTGTTTGTTAGTGGTTAGTGTTTAGTGTGTTTGTTAGCGTTTAGTGTGTTTGTTGGGTCTATAATGTTGTGCACTGTTTGTTACGACATGTTACTGTGCCTTTAAGAGATGCTTTACGGCATGGGATAAATGTGAGGGTGGGGGGAGTTTTGGTTCAGTAAAGTTTGGTGCACGAAGCGACACGGTGTGGTTATTGAGTTCCCGCGGACACTACAGTAGGAACTTCCTGTGGTTGCGCAAAATGCTGATATGGAAGTATGAGTCTTTTAAATCGGTTTTGCAGAAGTAATCTCTCGGGCGAACGGAGTGAATTACTTGTTTTAATGTCAACATTTTGAATTTGTATGAGCGCAGCCGTCTGTTCAGACTCCTCAGATCCGGCCTCAGGCCTCCGTCCCGTTTTGGCACAACAAAGTACTTGCTGAAGTAACCATTGTTTACCTCGTGAACAGGGACCACTCTGACTGCCCCCTTCTGTAGCATCGAGGAAATTTCCTCTCTCAGGACAGGCGCATGAGACCTGAGTGAAATTGTCCCCCCCACACCTTCTCGAAATCAAACAAAATTGGTGTCAAACGTTTGTGCTACGTTTGTGCTGGTTTTTGCAGCAAAAATTTTCGTTTGTGCCGCTATCATTTTAAAGTTATAAAGAAATGTTTCTAGAGGTCATCAAAGGTCAACCAACCCCCCACCTTCTTCAAATCAAACAAAATTGGTGTCAATCAACTCGGCTACGTTTGTGCTGGTTTGTGCAGCAAAATTTTTGTTTGTGCTGCTTTGGCTTTGAAGATATTAATGAACGTGAAAAGGTCAAAATGTCAACCAACCCTCTCCCCCTTCTCGAAATCATACGAAATTGGTGTCAATCAACTCAGCTACGTTTGTGCAGCAAAAAATTTCATTTGTGCCGCTATCATTTTAAAGTTATAAAGAAATGTTTCTAGAGGTCATCAAAGGTCAACCAACCCCCCACCTTCTTCAAATCATACAAAATTAGTGTCAATCAACTCGGCTACGTTTGTGCAGGTTTGTGTAGCAAACAATTTCGTTTGTGCTGCTTTGGTTTATGAGATATTAAAAATTATTTATAGGTCATCCAGAGGTCACATCCCTACAACTTGCTCCAAATGAGTGCTCCGTTTGTGCTGGTTTGTGCAGCAAAAAAAATTGTTTGTGCTACTTTGGTTTATGAGATATTAAAAATTATTTATAGGTCATCCAAAGGTCACATTCCTACAACTTGCTCCAAATCAAACCAAAGTGGTCTACTTTTTGAGTGCTCAGTTTGTGCTGGTTTGTGCAACAAAATTTTTTTGTTTGTGCTACTTTGGTTTATGAGGTATTAAAAATTATTTATAGGTCATCCAGAGGTCACATTCCTACAACTTGCTCCAAATCAAACCAAAGTGGTCTACTTTTGTAGTGCTCCGTTTGTGTTGGTTTGTCCAGCAAAAATTTTTGTTTTTGCTACTTTGGTTTATGAGATATTAAAAATTATTTATAGGTCATCCAAAGGTCACATCCCCACAACTTGCTCCAAATCAAACCAAAGTGGTCTACTTTTTTAGTGATCCGTTTGTGCAACAAAAAATTTCGTTTGTACTGCTTTGGTTTATGAGATATTAAAAATTATTTATAGGTCATCCAGAGGTCACATCCCCACAACTTGCTCCAAATCAAACCAAAGTGGTCTACTTTGTTAGTGCTCAGTTTGTGCAGGTTTGTGCAACAAAAAATGTAATTTGTGCTACTTTGGTTTATGATATATTAAAAATTATGTATGGGTCATCCAGAAGTCACATCTCCACAACTTGCTCATGTGAGCAGCTGGTTTCGGCTGTCCTCAGCAAACAGTTTGATCCACTGTGAGGGTTATACTTATAAGACTGAGTTGAATACAGCATCTCAGACTGAGTAAGTCTTTCGGACAAAAGACGAAAAGTTTCTACAGTCTATAAAGTTTTGCTTTGTTTTGTTTTTTGAATGTCCAGAGGACCAGACTTAGCTTTTTTATATTATGATCAAGGGCAATCATTCGACACTTCTTTTCAATACTTCATAGAGTGCATCAAGGTAGGTTTGTCCACTTGCATCTGCAGTATGCAAGGTTCGTAAAAGGAATGTATTTTTACATATTTTCCAAAACCGTATCTATTTCACGCTAGGGACAAGGGTGTTAGAAAATGGATGGATGGATAGATGGATATTTATGCATGTACAGTATAGGTATATGGCAGCACTGGGAGAAGACAGAGGAGTCATTGTTATTGTCACAAATTATCTGTACCATACTGTAATATTGCAAAAATATTGGCATTTACAAATACGGAGATTGCATACTGCAGCTTTGAAGATTTAAATGACAGCTATAACCTATTGATTCTCTGTTGCGTTATTTGAAATATTTCAACATATTCATGTAACAGGATTGTTTTTATTATTATTTTGCTACACAGATGCCAAAGAAGTCATTGGTTCCCCAAACAGCTTTAACTGAAGTCCTCTGTGCTTCAAAAAACGCAGTCATAAGAAATGGCAACATTGCAAGTCCAAGTGATGGGATATGGGGAGAGCTTAGTAAACAACTTGGCAAAAAGCTAACACCAAAAGCCCTTTACACATTTGTCAAATTAAACAGACACAATATCTGGGCTACTCTTGATTATAAAAATGAAAAGAACATGACAGAGACAGACAGCAGTGAGAGTGGCACTCCTTTTGACCAAAGCATGTCTCCTTTACAAAAGAAAGGCAATAAGACTTTTAATGTGGAGCTCCCATTTGAACAGTGGATGCATATGATTCCGGAGAGTCACATACAAAAAGGATATGTTTTTAAAAAAAAAGGGCATACACCATTTTGAAGAGAGGCACATGGACTCACATGAATGTGAAGAAGACAAAGGAGATGATTGTGGACTTCAGAAGGAACAAACACACCCATGCCCCACTGATAATAGGTGGGTCTGCAGTGGAAGTGGTCTCCAGCTACAAATACTTGGGTGTACACATGAATGATAACCTCAGCTGGAGCAACAACACCACCAGCCTGATCAAGAAAGGTCATCAGAGACTCTACTTCCTCAGACGGCTGAGACGAGCTGGTCTGAGCAGCCCAGTTCTCACCTCCTTCTACAGGTGTGCAGTGGAGAGCATCCTGTGCTCCAGCATCAACGTGTGGCATGGAGGCTGCACAGTTGAAGAGAGGAAAGCTCTGCAGAGAGTGGTGAAGGCTGCACAGAAGTCTGTTGGAGTCAGTCTCCCCACCATCACAGACATTTACACCTCTAGATGCAGGAAAAGAGCCACCTGTATCATGAAAGACCTCACTCATCCAGCACACTCACTCTTTGCCCCACTCCCCTCAGGACGGAGGTTGAGGAGCATCAAGTGTAGAACCACTAGACTGAGGAACAGCTTCTACCCTGAGGCTGTTAGACTCATGAATAAATAAAAATAAAATAAAAATAAACACTGCAAAATATCACATCATGCTGATGCTGATCTGTTTTCTTGTTGCTGTGTTCATCTGTGTTCATCTGTGACCATCTGCTCATACAAACTGATGTTCGTGCTGCTGTTTATTCCCACTATATTAGGCTTAGTGTATTACCGTAAACACAGGTGTATAATACGCACTTTTATTGCTCATTTGAATGTCCTGCGTATTATACACCGAAGCGTATTATCTACAGATTTTTTCCCATATTTTTAGACCCATTTTTGGCTCTGATTCGCTGTTTTTCATTTTGGCCTAAAAATGGTGCAGTACCAGTTTCGGCCGCTATGGGCGCTAATGCACCCTGTAGTCTGTTTACCTGCAGACTGTACCTGGAGGCGTATCCTGGCGCCATCTAGTGGCCATAAAAAAGACTGTCACGGCAGCGCGTATTATACACCGAAGCGTATTATCTACCGATTTTTCTGATTTATTTCCCAATATTGGACAAAACGTATTATCCACCGGAGCGTATTATACACCAGTGTTTACGGTACTAGTTGATGTTTTTCTTAGTTAATTCTAGATGTTATTACTGTTTTCTCTTTCATTTGTTGTTGGATGTAACTGGGACCTCGTGTACATAATCTCGTTTTCATCTCATGTACCACATGCGGTGCAAATGACAATAAAGACTCTCTGACTCTGACTCTGATATTATGAACGAGGGAATCTGGAATGAAATAAAAAGTTCTTTCACTTTTACATTTTAAAGAGCCAAGGTGTACCCCAACCCAAGGGAGTAACTTTGTGTTGAAAGTTGGTGGGGACGGAAATCGAAAATGCTGCATCTGCTTTTTTGGACAAAGTACCGGTACTTTTTACAATTGTGTATGTCATAATAATAACAGTTGTATGACACCCTTACTAGCAGTTCAACAGCTGTATGACACTGAGTAGCAGTTTAACAGCTGTATGACACCCTGAGTTAGCATTTATCCTGTCAGATCATTGTACATTGTTATTAACACCTTCATTTTCATTTCATCAGCACACAAGTTTTATACAAAAAGTCTTTGGAAGAAGGCAAGATACAGAAAGACATTGTTAACAGGAATAACAATAAAAAACTTTATTTAAATAGGACCTTCCAGCAACAACTTGCATTGTCAAAAGAGCATTACAAGATAATAAAGATAAAGGTTGAATGAATGAATGAAAATAATACTACAAACCGGATTCCAAAAAAGTTGGGACACTAAACAAATTGTGAATAAAAACTGAATGCAATGATGTGGAGATGGCAAATGTCAATATTTTATTCGTAATAGAACATAGATGACAGATCAAAAGTTTAATCTGAGTAAATGTAACATTTTAAAGGAAAAATATGTTGATTCAAAATTTCACAGTGTCAACAAATCCCAAAAAAGTTGGGACAAGTAGCAATAAGTGGCTGGAAAAAGGAAATTGAGCATATAAAGAACATCTGGAAGACCAATTAACACTAATTAGGTCAATTGACAACATGATTGGGTATAAAAAGAGCTTCTCAGAGTGTCAGTGTCTCTCAGAAGCCAAGATGGTAAGAGGATCACCAATTCCACCATTGTTGCACAGAAAGATAGTGCAGCAATACCAGAATGGTGTTACCCAGCGTAAAATAGCAAAGACTTTTAAGTTATCATCATCAACCGTGCATAACATCATCAAAAGATTCAGAGAATCTGGAACAATCGCTGTGCGTAAGGGTCAAGGCCGTAAAACTCTACTGGATGCTCGTGATCTCCGGGCCCTTAAACGTCACTGCACCTCAAACAGGAATGCCACTGTCAAGGAAATAACAGAATGGGCTCAGGAATACTTCCAGAAAGCATTGTCAGTGAACACAATCCACCGTGCCATCCACCGTTGCAGCTGAAACTCTACAGTGCAAAGAGGAAGCCATTTCTAAGCAAGCTCCACAAGCTCAGACGTTTGCACTGGGCCAGGGGTCATTTAAAATGGAGTGTGGCAAAATGGAAGACTGTTCTGTGTCAGATGAGTCACGATTTGAAGTTCTTTATGGAACACTGGGACGCCATGTCATCCAGACCAGAGAGGACAAGGATAGCCCAAGTTGTTATCAACGCTCCGTTCAGAAGCCTGCATCACTGATGGTATGGGGTTGCATGAGCGCTTGTGGCATGGGCAGCTTGCATGTCTGGAAAGGCACCATTAATGCAGAGAACTATGTTCAGGTTCTAGAACAACATATGCTCCATCTAGACGTCATCTCTTTCAGGGAAGACCCTGCATTTTTCAACAAGATAATGCCAGACCACATTCTGCAGCAATCACAACATCATGGCTACGTAGGAGAAGGATCCGGTACTGAAATGTCCAGCCTGCAGTCCAGATCTTTCACCTATAGAGAACATTTGGTGCATCATAAAGAGGAAGGTGCAACAAAGAAGGCCCAAGACGATTGAACAGTTAGAGGCCTGTATTAGACATGAATGTAGAGCATTCCTATTTCTAAACTTGAGAAACTGGTCTCCTCTGTCCCCAGACGTCTGTTGAGTGTTGTAAGAAGAAGGGGGATGCCACACAGTGGTAAAAATGGACTTGTCCCAACTTTTTTGGGATTTGTTGACGCCATGAAATTTTGAAACAACATATTTTTCCCTTAAAATGATACATTCTCTCAGTTTAAACTTTTGATCTGTGATTTGTGTTCTATTCTGAATAAAATATTAGATGTTGGCACCTCCACATCATTGCATTCAGTTTTTATTCAAAATTTGTTTAGTGTCCCAACTTTTTTGGAATCCGGTTTGTAAAAAACAACAACAATTAAGATTGTTATTTTCTCCCTAGCTTCATACAGTGCTCTTGATGTGTTGTGTATGTACTTACCTTAATATCTTTAAAATGCAGTGTTTGTGTTTATGGCAGCGCTGCATCTTCTTTGCAACAAATTCATCTACCAAGGCTGGAAGCATGTTTGAAAAGTAAAATTTCTGGAGAGTTTCATCTGTGTATCTGTAAAGTCTTTGTCAAAAGAAATGTCCAACTCCAGATGTTCTGTTGGTGTCCAGATAACCAGCGAGCAGCTCTGCAGCTCCAGGCACGTCTGTCAGCTGAACCTGGAAGAATAAATGTACAATATGTTTTAATGAAGGTTGAAAATATCTGTCACATAATTTAATTTCTTTTTTTCATTTACCCTTTATTTATACAGATACCCATACCATGCCATTTTATTTATAGAGCACTTAAAATAGCGACAAGGCCAACCAAAGTGCTGTACAAACAATCAAACAACAGGCAACACACACAATGAAGTAAAAAAACGGAATTTAGACATAAAAACGTTGCAGATAATAAATATAACGACCAACCTGTGTGAAGCAAACAGGTTCAAACACAGATCATCTGGTGTTGAAAGCTACTGAATAGTAGTGAGTCTTTAAATGGGATTTGAAAACTGAGAGGGAGGGGGCCTGTCTGACAAGCAGAGATAACTCATTCCAGAGTCTTGGTCCTGCTACAGAGAAGTTCCTGTCACCTCTGACCTTAAGACAAGTGGGACTGTGAGAAGTAACTGGTCCGCTGACCTCAGAGAACAGAGATGGGGGGAGAGACTGTTCAGCAATTTGTAGACATACAGGATAAATTTAAACTGGATTCGAAGATGAACCAGTAACCAGTGCAGGGAGGTCAAGACTGGTGTAATGTGCTCTATTTTGTCTGTACTGGTTAAAAATCAAACTGCTGCGTTCTGGACCAGTTGTAGTCGTGCAATGGTGTCTGACTGATACCAAACAGGAGTGGAATGTGAGTAGTCTCACTGAGTCACGAGAACTCATTTTTAAGAGAGACTTGTTTAGGGAGCAGATGGTGGGGGTTAAGGGCCTTGCTCAAGGGCCCAGAGTGGGGCAAATGAGGGTGGAGGCAGGTGTGGGTGTTTCACATTTTCCATCCACATTTTGATGTTGACAGTACCAGGAGTTGAACCCGAGACTTTCCAATCACAGGCCCACCTTCTCTGACCTCTGCACCACCATTCCCCCAATAATTCATATATTGTAACTTACAGCATTTACTCACCTGCAGGTAGAATCCACTTTGTCCATTGGGAAGAATCTTCTAAACATCTGATGTCACAATTTGGCCGATAGAAACTCTGAAAATGAAATGAAGCTATTTAGAGGACTTTAATCTGTAGGAGCTGCTGCACTGAGTACAACAATCTATCCAGGCTTGCTCCAAACTAAAAACAGTAGGTGCACACTATCATTACAAATTTAATTAAAGTAATTAGTAAAACAATTATCAGCATTTATTCCACAGTATTGCAGCAGTGTGGCAGCCACCTCTCTTGCCCTGCTGCATGAACAACCTGCTGGTATTACACCTGATGTTGAAACTAACAGCCAAAGTGAAGGAGGACTTTAAGACTTTAGCTCTGTGTCTGCTTCAAGATAAATAAGAACGTGCTCCACCTGTTTCAGAGCTTTTCAGATTGTTTTCAGCTTGTTCATTGATTCACCGTGATATGCTCATTTATCCCAGTAGCAATCAGGTTTCTTAATGCACACTAATTTTAACACTGTTATTTTAATGTTTTATTGTCTTGTGTTCATATGTGTATGTGTGTGTAAGTGCATATGTATGTATGAAACTGTGCACACCTATTGACTGCAAATCTAATTGCCCTTCGGGGATAATAAAGGAACTTGAATCTTGAATCTTGAATCTTGAATCTATGCTAGTAGATGGAGCTAAATATGCTAGAAGTATCTGCAGCCACTCCTTCAGCTCGTCCTCCATCCCTCCCTCCTCTGCAGCAGGATGATTATATTGTTTAAATTAAATTCAAAGCTCGGACTAACTTCGCACACACTGTTCACACATAAACAAACGTAGTTTTCGCTCTGCCTGAAGTCGCGCACATATTACACGCAAAACGTCATCAAAACGATTTACTTACGTTCAGGAAATGCATGCACACTCTAAACTGTGTAAATACACAATAACACCATGAGTACTGTGCACCAAAACAATTTAATTACTTACTTTTTGGTCGTATTTTGCCGTGTAGGGTGATCAGACGACTCCTCTACGTGTCATGGCTTCTTGCAAACTGCGCATGCGCGAAATGCAGAGCCGCTGCTGGTCAGAACAGCTGTTCGGAAGTTTTTTGTTTGTTTTTTGTTTGTTTGTTTTTTGTCGGGGTTCGTTGACGGTGGGAAGCGGAGATAACTTTTTTCTTTTCTTTCTGAGTAGCTGCATGAATGGGGTTAAATACACAGCACAGAAAGTAAAATATGTGAACAAAATATTGGTGGGGACTTTCCCCCTAGTGGTCAACTTTGGTAGGGACGCGTCCATACCAGTCCTGCCGGAAGTTACGCCACTGCCCCAACCAAGCGTCATCTTTCAACAAAAGGTTTCTGTAAAGAGTGCAAGGGTCAAATGTACATTACATGTGAAAAGGAACCGGACATGCAGTGCCAAATGGTGCTTCGGTGTGTGATGGAAAACACAGATGAATCCCTGTACACAGGGTTTTCAAAGAGACCATTGTCTTGAAGACGGCGTGAAGAAGTAAAAAAAATAACTTTGTGAAGGTAGACTTCAGCCACACGTGTGGAGAGCATCACAGGCAGAAAAACTGATGGACTTTGGAGACCCT
This sequence comes from Garcialebias charrua, assembly GCA_038048925.1. Taxonomy (NCBI): domain Eukaryota; kingdom Metazoa; phylum Chordata; class Actinopteri; order Cyprinodontiformes; family Rivulidae; genus Garcialebias; species Garcialebias charrua. The sequence goes on along the minus strand of JBBPBX010023497.1, from coordinate 5,242 downwards.
GAGCCAAGTCATCTACCAAATTTAGCAACTATACGTAAAGCTAAACAAGAACAACATGAATCTGAAATGGCTCGTAAAAACCCAATATTGTCACTACAGGCAATACAATGTAGTTGTCCTCACAGTGGAAGTATTGGTGACATTGGATTAGACAAATTCTTCTGTCACTACTGGAATCCTACCCAAATGATGATATACCAGACAGAGAAACACCCTATTGTTGCTTTTGATGCAACTGGCTCAGTTGTAAAAAAGCTTGTCAGGCCAAACGGCTTGTCTGGACATATCTTCCTGTATCAAGGAGTTTTAACAGGAAGCGACAACTCCCACATCCCTATGGTTCAAATGCTGTCAGAGCAACATGATGTCCAGGCAATCGCAAGATGGTTGTCAAAATGGATTTGCGCTGTAGCACCAGTCCCAAAAGAGGTAATTTCAGATGTTTCTTTTGCTTTACTTGGTGCTTTGGTTAAGGCTTTCACACATCTGTCTGATTTTAAGAGCTATGTAAATGAGTGCTTTGGTGTTCTGCTTCAAAACAAATGCAGCAAACTGCCACCATGCTTCATCCGAGTGGACGTGGCATACCTGATCAAAATGATTTCCCAGTGGGATTGTTTGAGGAAAAAACCTCATCGGGTGAAAGACTTCTATGTGCGTTCAATGGCACAGCTGGTCAAGTCGTAATCTTTGGAGGAAGCAAAGGTCATAATACGCAGCATTGCCACTGTGGCATTAAGTGAGACAGAAGGTATTGACAGTCATGGTAATCCCATCATGTCAGAAGTGTGTAAATCAAACCTTAAAAGCAAAATCGCAGATGACACTATGCCCATTTCCAGTGAAGAGGAAGCACAGTGAAGCTTCAGAATCCAATCGAAAGTTCTGAGGAAAGAGAAATGGATGAAAACTGCTCTCAGGAACCCAACACAGAAGAAACAGCAGCATTGGAAAACTGGAGAGGCCTTGCAGTCCCACCAAAGAAGAGGAAGTTGGCATCATACCTCTCCCCTTGTCTTGAATGGCTCCATTCTGATCCAACTGTAAAACTGAAAAAAGTTAAACTGGGGCTTTTAAAAAGGGGAAATAATCAACAACCAATCAGAGTCCGCAAGGAACGATACTGCGTCACCAACACCTGTGCCTTTGATGCAGTCTGTCAAGGTCTGTGCTACGCTTTCTGTGACAGTGTTTCTGCTCAGAATGTTCTAAAAGGTACAGAGAAAAATAACGTGATCCAGCTTGTGAAAGACATTGCTTCAAAGGGTGTCACTCCACATACCTATTCTTTGAGAGCTGAGATTCTGAGCTCAATATTCAGCCCTGTTCAGTTGAAGTCTGGTG
>JBBPBX010023496.1:21210-35820 GCA_038048925.1 Garcialebias charrua | reverse complement strand
CCTATCCATCCATCCATCCATCCATAATCCACCCATCTATCCACCCACCCATCCATCATCCACCCATCCACCCATCCATCCATCCATCCATCCACACATTCATCCATCCGTACATTCATCCATCATCCATCAATGGCAAACGATATGCGTCCGCCACAGTTTTTGCATCGCTTGTACCTGCTACCAGTGTTGCAGGGCCAGTGGTTGAAATAATCAAACCTGGTGGCATCAGTTATCGCCATAGCCATTAAAGATCTTCTGCCCTACCTACTTGGCTTTGTTCCATGGTGCAGGAGGAGGGTCTGGGCTACCAGCCTCTGGAAGGAGAGGAGATCTTTCTGCCCACTTTTCCAGGTTCTAAATGAATGAAAAAACAAGCATGATAGATGAATGAATATGCCATGTTTTTGTTCATTTATGATGCTATTGATGAATTATCAATATCCTCCTTTCTACAGTGTCATGCCCCATATGTAGAATGTTCTGTAAAAGCAATATCATGCTTGAGTTTGTGATGTTGGTCTGGATATCATCACTGTTGCTCTTGTCAAATGAAGAGCACTAGCGATCACCTCATGTCCAACATCACAAACACGATTGTGATATTGCTAAATAACATGCAGCCTTGTGTACCTGTAAGTTTTGAATACAGTATATTGTATAATGTAATGATTGTTCCATATTTAATCTGTTGTATTGAAGTTTGGGGAAAAGCATGTAAAACTATTACAAACCCCGTTTTTATTTTACAAAAAAGCTATAAGAATTATTAGTAGGAAGTTCTATGGTCACCCAACAAATATATTATTTCATCAATTAAAATTATTAAAATGTTATGATTTGGTTGAACATAGTATTTTACAAGTCATGTATAAAACTAAAAAAAATGTTACCCCCAAATATTCAATTAAATTTTGTTAAAAAAGTTATTAAACCCTGAAGGGAATGTTTGTAAAATCTTCATTTAGAACTAGTTTGAAGGAGATGAGTTGAAACAGGATTGTGTTGACTTGATATCACCATAAACATTTCTAAAACTATTTATATGTTCTAAAAGATGATTAAATTAAACTTGTTGGGAAGGTGTGGTGCAGGTGAAGTGAAGGTTGTTGTTTGTAGTTATTTATTTTTTAAACAAGGGGCATATATTATACATGTAACACTATTTTTGTCTTTCTGCATCTTTTCATTCAGTGTTTTTTTTTTTGTTTCTGATGAATTTGTTTTATTTTGAAAGAAAAAAAGCATGCAGCGCTAGGGCTGTTTGTTTCAGTACGTCGTAGTTTCAGGGTAACGTTGGCTCAAACTTTATTGTTCTTCATCTTCTGACTCTCATCATGTTCTATCGAGTGGAAACTCTTCAGATTAAACAAGTTAGATGTTTCCACCGCTAGTTAGAACGACTCCGTCACGTTTTGTAGCATAAAGAAACCGAGTAAGACTCGCTGCAGAAGAAACCTGCTGTTTAACAAAACCGAACTACGTCCACACTGACGAATTAGTCTTTCCTCTCACTTTCTCGTCGCTTGTGAAACTTTGTTCAGTCACATTCTGAGGGTAATGAGCACTCGTTTAGAAGAGAAAACAACGCGCTTTGGAGACTAGCTTAGCTTTTAGCCTGCTACCGCTAACGCCTGCTGCTGGAGTGAGCGCTGCGTAACAACGACGTCACCACGCACGTTTTGTGTCACAGCTTTTTCTGTCCGGGCGGGTTGTTGAAGCAGCCGCTCCAACCCGAACAGAAACAGAAAAACGTCAGTGAAACGTTGTAAAATCCTATCGAAATATCGAAAATATGCTTAAACTTCATATCATTGTTATTGAATAAAAATATATTGCGATATTTATCGTTATTGAATTATTGTCCAGCACTAATGACCATATAACTTTCTTTAAGGAGGTATCCACCAAAGTTGTTTCAGTGTATAATGCTGCTGCTTAGCTGCTGTAGTCAATTCTTTAAAATAACCAGCAGGTTTTAAATATAGAGCAACCTCAGTGCCCTGTAATCACTGCAATTGAACTATTTGTTATATCTTTACTTTTGGTATGCAAATAGAAAGCATATCTACACTAATCTAACTTTTACCTCAATCTATGATGCACTGAAATCAACTGCTTCCTGCATGTATTATATTTTAGAAACAGAATTTATCATTTATTTAATTTATTCTACTAATCCCAAAAGGGAAAATTTATTATTTGCACTTTACCCATTGCACATGTGAGCACATGTGAAGCAATGAGCTGCCATCTGAGGAACCTGGGGAGCAGCTGGGGGATTAAGGGCCTTGCTCATGGGCCCAGGGTGGGGCAAATGAGGATCGAGTCAGGTGAGGGTGTTTCACCTTTTCCACCCACATGTTTTGACATTATCGTTTTAGGGGAGTTGAACCAGGGTTGGTCAACAAACCTCCGATCACAAGTCTAACGTTTCTAACCACTCTGCGCCACCACTTCCCCCTTTAAGAAAATGGCTAAGAACTCAGTCTAATCCAACTGTTGCCCAACTTTTCACCCTCTCTAACAAGAGAATAAAAACTCAAATTGAGACAAATGTGTATGTTGTTGCAGTTAGTCTAACTTTCTTACTGTGGGGTATGGAAAAATGCAATTAAAGAGAGAACAGCCAATTCAAAGCATGATTGGAAATAAGGACGTTTTGAAAGAAACAAAAAAAATAGATTGCATAACTAAACATACCACAACAACGTGGTTTAGAATACTTTGAGATGTACAGAATTTAGGAAAATGATTCAAAATTCAAATGGATAGCATATGATAACAATTTTAAACCAGCTTTGATTGACCAGAATTCTAAAAATAAAATGATATAGACAGGAGTGACAGCATGGTGCTTTCTTGAGAAAAATGTCCACCTGGACATCAAAAAAAGTTATGGTAGGTTCTCCTCTGGACTGGTTCAAAAAACAAAAAAAATGTAGAAACGTTTCATCTTTCATCTTTTATCTGAAAGACTTATTCAGTCTGAGGATCTGTATTAAGTTCAGTCTTATAAATATCACTTTCTCATAGAGGATCAACCAGTTTGTTGTTGACATTCAAAACTAGTTGTTCACATGCAGAGAATCAACTTCAAAATTCTCCTGTTGACCTATAAGTGCCTAAATGGCCTCTACCTCTCTGAGCTACTGGAACCATATGTTCCCTCTTGGGCCCTAAGATCATCCAATCAGCTGCTTTTGGCTGTTCCTAAAACAAGACAGAAGCGCTGAGGAGATCGGGCGTTTTCAGTCATCGGCCCCAAACTCTAGAACAACCTGCCCCCCAACATTAGGCAGGCCACCTCCTTTCATGGTTCAAATCCCTGCTAAAAACTCATCTTTTCTCTCTGGTGTTTCATACTGTGTGAGCTGATTTAGTATATTTTGTCATGTGTTTTCATTTTTAATGCTGTTGTTTAAATTTGTATTGTATATTTTACTGCTGTTGATTTCATAGTGTTGTCATTAGTGTGTGTTATTGTTTCTGTAATTTTAATGTCTTTGATAGCAGTTTTCTGTTTTACATTGTGCTCTATAAATAAAGATGACTTGACTTGACATGCTAAAGGAGGACCATCAGCCTAACAATGGCTCGTTAGCACTTTGATGGCTGCTTGCTTTCACAGGGGCCTGAGTGATACTAGCAATAACAGCATTGTTTTTAGTTTGTAGCAGGTCACTTTTGTAAATGAGCCCTCGAGGCTCAATGAGATTTACCTGACTAAGGCCCTGTTTACACGGACACTGTGTGGGGGAAACGCAACTTTTGGGTATGTTAATTAGGTTGAAAGTTTTGCGTTGACATGGGCGAATTCTGTGGATACGACTCTCTCCCCCCCACCCCCGTCCTCATGACTTTACTGTAGTTACCATGCTGGGCCATTAGATGGCGCTGTGATTTTTGGAACCTTCACTACTGCGCATGCGTGCCACTGCTGCCTGAGGTAAACAGAGCACACGAGGCAGCCTGTTTTCCTCTCTGGCTAAAAGTTCAGCTACTACAAGTTGTTGTCAACAAGTTAACAACAAGTTAAAGCTGGAATTTGGATAAGAGTCAACAGATTTGACACCAAGTGGGACCGCTTCATCTAACAAGCTGCACACCAGTTGCTGACTGGACCGGAACCGCGTCAACATGTCTGACTTTAGTCCGTGAGAATCAGCTGATTTCCAGCAGCGCTACAAGGTAAACAATGTTCTTAATAATGTTTCCTTGTGTTTAGTTCGATCACAGAACAACCAACTGAGGTTTTATTTTTATTTTTTTCCTGCGAGGTCGAAGCTGTTCCACGAAGCGGACCGGCGGTTCGGATGTGGGTCCAGTTTCCACCAGGATGAAAACAACAGAGTCCAGTTCATTAAAGTTCGGTTAACGTGTTTTTAAAAGTGTTCAATTTAATTCTCAGTGTTTGTGACATGAGTTTGTGGTGTTGGATAAATAAATAAATTAAAAATCAACCTGGTGTCTTCATTTTCAGCAGCATGTTAGGCATGACGTAACGAGTCCAGATAGCTTCATTTAGCTCAGATAAATTTAAATATCTCCCACGCTAACATAAATACTGTTTATTATTGTTAAACTGTTATTATATAGCACATTTAGTATGTTATAGTGCAGCGTGACACGTGAAATGTCCGACTGCCTCGTTAACAGCGACAACTGGATCCAGGCAGCTGGCTCTCTTCCAACACAGATGCAGGTAAGGTGTAGAATAATTAAATATGAGAATCAAAATATATTCCATCAGCTATAGTTCAGAAAGTGGTGCGTGTGTCCACTGTCCAGTCCACCGCCATTGTTAAAATGCCGGCTGTCTGCGCGTGCGTGCTGCGTGCATGTGTTCAAACAAAAGCTCCACGGGAGATGTTTACATTATCAACGGGGGGTCAGCGAAAAAGTTCCACCTTGAGAGCAGGGTCAGAAAAGTATCGGAGTCAAAGAGGGGGGCCAGCAGCGTCGTGTAGGCGATAAGCAAAGTCGCAAAGAGAAAGTAGCGGTTATACTCAAAATACGCGCCGTGTAAACTGGCCCTCAATAAATGTTGAATGAATGAATGAATGAATGAATGAATGAATGAATGAATTGTAAGAAGGGGACAGTTTAACACGAAAGCTCTTCCCCTGTTTATTGATGGACAGTTTCTTTTCACAAAAATGGCTTCCTTCACTCCTCTCTCAAACCATTTTTCATATCTATCAAATATGTGAACATCTTTTTTGTTATTATTTAGAACCATACTGAGAGGTAGCTGCTGTGATAAATGTAATTCAGTAAATATGAAAAATAAAAAGTATTTAATCACTACATGAGCTGAAATCTTGTAAGTATAGTTCCTTTAAATCAAACAATAATTGTAGGGGATAAATATGTCAGTTTGGTAAAATAAAATACAATATTAAAAAAAAGAAGGAAAGGAAAGGATGAATGATAAGAAATACATATCCTTACATTTTCTTCTTTTTAAAACCACACTTAGAATCTGCCTAGGAATCATCCTTTAAAGAACTAATAAATTAGACTCAATCATAAGTCCTGCTAAACCATATTTAAGTGTATGATTACCTGAAGATGGTTGACTTTTACCGGAGCCATCAAAAATAGTTGATGTTTCTAATTTGCAAGATGTTATCTGAAAAAATAGAAACAAAGATTAATTTCTCACAAAACAGAAAATTTGCTTCTTACAATCAGGCATTAAACAAACAGTCACAATTACTGGCAATAATATGTGTGAGGATGGAACCATGGCACTACTATAAGGATGGAACCATGGCACCATCTAGTGGGCATTTATTGTTCTTGTCTGTTGGTCTTGTCTGTTCCCCTTGTAATTCATTAGTTTCCCTCCTGATTTTATTTCTCCTAGTTGTAACCTCCAGTTTCTGTCATCCTAGTGTACTTCATGTTTCAGGTAGTCTGCCAGTTTTGCTTTTAGTTACACCTTTAGTTTTAGCCTCTAGTTTTAGTCTCTGTTCTGTGTTTAGGTTAACCTCCAGTTTCTGTCTATTTAGTCTCTGTGTTTATTTACTATTAGTTTAACCGTTCTGTCTCTTAGTTGTAAACCTTCAGTTTAGTCTCTGTTTATTTTCTATTTAGCTTAACCTCCAGTCTTCCTAGTTAACTTCATGTTTCAGGTTTTAGTCTTCCCAGTCCTGCTCTGTGTGTCTAGTTAATTGTCTCTAGTTAATTGTCCCCAGGTGTTTGTGATTTTGTCTTGTCTTGTCTGTGAGTGTGTATACAAGCCCTGTTCTGTGTCTCATTGAGTGCAGCCGCATCGTTTGGTCTTCCCCTGTGTTCCCCAAGTCATGTAAGTGTTTTTGCTACACACAGACTGTTTTATGATTTTTGCTACACAGACTGCCTTTTTTGTTGTTCATTAAACACTCCTTCTTTAAAACTCCTGGCTCCCTGTGAGAGTTCTTGTCTGCACTTGGGTTCTGTCATGCCTACAAAACCTGACAATATGTTGTTTTTGTGTGTGCGTGTTTTTAGCATAGGTCACCTAAACTTGTAATGCAGAAAAACTATTCTGATGAATTGTTATGCACCCTGGGGGATGTAGAAGTTTAAACATCCTTGTTTTTATTTATCATGGCTGCAAACTGTTGCAGCCTGCTGGTTCAATGAAGAACTCACCTTTTTTTTCACTTCTCACTTGAATCAGGCTTGATTGGGCAGAGCTGCTGTTCACCTGCAGGTCCTGCCTATAAAGCTGACATGCTGTGTTTGGTGCAGGGTGGAGACTCGTTGTACCAAGACAGGCTTGATGAACGAGTGGTGGCTTATTGAAGTCTTCTAGATGGTGTGGTGTGAAATTCAGCTAAGGGTTCACTGGAACTGCTGAGGACACTGCCAGGTAACCTAACAATTCTGAGAGATCTCCACCCTCTCAGATTGTTGTTTGCTCCTGTTGGAGCTGAAATAGGCCCTTAAGGCCTGGCACTGGTTTCAGGACTAGTTGCTAAAATCAAGAGTTGTGAGTATTTAAGCTCTTTGGGAGTTTGTGTGACTCTAGCTTAAATAGAGTGTGGTTTTGGACTGTTGTACTCTGGTTGACTCTTCTTTTTTTGTCAGATGCTGAAGGGAAGCGTCTGAGCAGCTGCCTAGGAGGGGGACAGCTAATGTGAAACAGAGTGAGAGACTGTTTCCATATTTTTTTCTCCATTTATTTGATACTTTTGACTGTGTGGGTGTCAGTTCAGTTATCGCTTTTTTTTATTTATTTAGAGGTATTTTTGGCTAGGTAGATCGTCGCCTGGGAAGATTCGGCGGTCCTGTATAGGATTGGGTCGGCTCAGGTGGCGTTTTGTTCTTTTCTGCCGCACCCACTTGTCCTACAATCCTTTGAACTTTCTCTTTTTAATTTATTTTTGTTTCTTTAAGGACGCAGAGGAGGAGAAGGCGCTCCAGACGGGTGGGAAAAGCCTGAGAGGACCCTGACCGCCTGGAGGCTCTTAATTTTAGTTAATAAAATATCATTTAAACCTTTTCTTGTGTCCAGTGTCCTTTTAAGTATGTTTTGGCCCTCATACGGTCGTAACATGCATGCTCAATAATCCAGGTACAAAAATCTAAAACAGTTAAATCAGGTCTTTTGGACGCACTGAAAAAAAAATGTAAAAATGTTTTGTCCTTCAACCAAAAGACTTCTTCAGTCCTTTTTCAACTTCCTTTTCAAAAATTATTTTGTTTTATTCAGACTTGAACTAGCAAAAAGTCTAATATTCTAATGTCTAGGCTTCCTAACTGATAAAAAATAAAGCGCAAAAGTACAAAGCACAAACATTGTGTCTTACCTGTGTTTTGGTTAATGTTTCCTCACATTTCTTGAGGTGAGATCGCAATGCATCCATCCTTCAAAACTGATACAGGACTGAAAGTTTGTTGAACCAACTAACCATCCAGGTGGCAAGCATAGCTCTGATTGCAAAACTGGCTGATGGGCCATTAAAACACCAGAACTCCCAGGATATTTAAATCCTATGAATGAGATACTGATCAAGCCTGGAGTATTTTCTTCTGCATTGAAATGTTAAACGGGGCTCATGACCATAGATGAGGGTAGGAACGTAGATTGACCAGTAAATTGAGAGCTTTGCCTATTGGCTCGGCTCTCTTTTCACAACAACAGACTGATGCAACGCCTGCTCAACTGCAGAAGCAGCACCTATCTGTCTATGGATCTCCTGCTCCATTTTTCCTTCAATCATGAACAAGACCCCAAGATACTTAAACTCCTCCACTTCGGGGCAGAACCTCCACCCTGACCTGAGAAGGCACTCTACCCTTTTCCGGATCAAGACCATGGTCTCAGATTTGGAGGAACTGATCTTCATCCCGGCCGTGTCCCACTCGGCTGAGAACCGCTCAAGTGAAAGCTGTAGATCACGACTTGATGAAGTCAACATGACTACAACATCATCTGCTAAAGCAGTGATGCAATCCTAAGGCCACTGAATCAGATCCCTTCAACACCTTGGTTGCACCTGTAAATTCTGTCCATAAAACTTATGAACAGAATTGGTGATAAAGGAACACATTGGCGTAGTCCAACTCTTACTGGGAACTAGCCTGACTTACTGCCGGCAATATGGACCAAGCTCTGACACAGGTCATACAGAAACCTAACTGCCAGTAAAAGGACTGGTAACCAATACTCTTGGAGTATCCTCCAGAGGCTGTTTTGTTTCAATATGTAATTGTATGTAGCTGAAATAACAACAAAACCTCTCTCACTCAGATTCTAATTGTACAGGGTTAGGGTTAACCTTAACTCTAACCCTAACCCACTAACCCTAACTCTAACCCAGGACCTACACAGAGCATTTCCCATCATCGGCAGCCATTAACATATTTTTGTGGACTTTTACTAATGCCGTTTCAGTGGAATGGTGTTTTAGAAAACCAGACTGAAAGGGATCAGAGATATGTAGCTGGACAGAACCAGGATCTGAGTTGGATTTCTACAACTTTTTCAAGTAATTAATAATAATAATAATAATAATAATAATAATAATGAATTCAATTTATAATGCACTTTTCATTTATGAAAATCTCAAAGTGCTACAAAGTGCAACAGAATTAAATGTCAATAAAACAAGTAATAAAACAAGTAAAATCAATAACAGTATCAACAAAGATCAAAAGTAGAATCATGAGGAGGTAGAGTATGCTCGGTCGAAAAAAAAAAAAGGTTTTCAAGCCACTCTTAAAGTCAACCAGTGACTGTGGGGCTTGACATCTTCCGGGTCAGAGGTGAACTCGGGGGTTCCGCTAACGCTGTGGCTAGCTGCTTGTGCTTGGCGTCTTCATAAATCATGAGAGAACCCCGCTGTATCAAGCTAAATTAACGCGGCCGGAGGATTGTTTGGGTGTTTTGTGTCAACCACTCGACGGTGAGTCGTTTGTTTTATGTATTTGGGTTCCTTTTATGAAATAGAAATGCGGTGGAGAAACGCCCACTCCATTTATGTATTTGAGATTTAAAAGTGGTCTTAGTGATTAAAAGATCATTCTCTTTTTGTTAATTTTGTGGCCGAATAGAATATATATACGTAAAGTATTAAATAAATCCTTTGATTTTTGTAATTTCATCCTTTTAGGATCATTTTAGTTACTTTTCATTAAATCTGTTGACGGCCTATAGAAATTTGGAATTGGTTTAATTTCTTTTGGGTTGCGCAACAAAAAAGAAATTACTATTTGTTTATTGAAACAATATTGAAGTAAATTAAGCTTAATTGACTCTTATATGAATTAAACTTGGATACAACTTGGAAGTGCACTTTAAAACTTGATCTGTAACTTTAATTGGATTTGTACTGTTGATATGGTCTTTGAATTGAAGTTATAATAATAATAATAANCTAGCTGCTTGTGCTTGGCGTCTTCATAAATCATGAGAGAACCCCGCTGTATCAAGCCAAATTAACGCGGCCGGAGGATTGTATTGGGTGTTTTGTGTCAACCACTCGACGGTGAGTCGTTTGTTTTATGTATTTGGGTTCCTTTTATGAAATAGAAATGCGGTGGCGACACGCCCACTCCATTTATGTATTTGAGATTTAAAAGTGGTCTTAGTGATTAAAAGATCATTCTCTTTTTGTTAATTTCGTGGCCGAATAGAATATATATACGTAAAGTATTAAATAAATCCTTTGATTTTTGTAATTTCATCCTTTTAGGATCATTTTAGTTACTTTTCATTAAATCTGTTGACTGCCTATAGAAATTTGGAATTGGTTTAATTTATTTTGGGTTGCGCAAGAAAAAAGAAATTACTATTTGTTTTTTGAAACAATTTGTAATTTCATCCTTTTAGGATCATTTTAGTTACTTTTCATTAAATCTGTTGACGGCCTATAGAAATTTGGAATTGGTTTAATTTCTTTTGGGTTGCGCAACAAAAAAGAAATTACTATTTGTTTATTGAAACAATATGGAAGTAAATTAAGCTTAATTGACTCTTATATGAATTAAACTTGGATACAACTTGGAAGTGCACTTTAAAACTTGATCTGTAACTTTAATTGGATTTGTACTGTTGATATGGTCTTTGAATTGAAGTATAATAATAATAATAATAAACTTAATTTATTAATAAACTTTAATAATATTAATTAATATTAGCAACCGAAATATTTCTTACCTTGATTATGTGTCTAATAAAGCCAAGGAGTGGCTTCTGGATCTCTAAACAGCTGACCGTTTATGTAGAGTTTATCCACAGAGATGTTAGCTCTTCTTCCTTCGCTTATATTTTTCTTTCTTATCGGGACCAGAATGCGCCTTCTATTCAGAATTTCTACAGGAAATTGATCGTTCATGCTAAAGTGTGTGTTACGAAATATGCTGGTGAAGATTCTCAGTCGTCCAGGACATGATAAATCAAAAAGGCGTTCAATTCAAGATCAACTGGACTTTATTTGTAACAGAAGACGTTTCGCTTCTCATCCGAAAAGCTTTATCAATTCAATGAACCAGACTGTGTGTGCGTGTGGATTTATAACAGGAGTCACGCACCATCATATGTAAATTGCAAGCTGAGGTAACACATACATGTAAATTGACAGATCACACCTTAACAGTAGGGAGTTCCCTTGAAGTCTCTGACAGCAGACACAACAACTGTATGTAAATTGACAAAAAACACCTCACAGCCCAACAACAGAGGTTTCTCAACAAACTTTGCTAGTCTAATTCACAGACAAGACACCTCTGCTCCCATCCGGTGTAAAACGTTTGTGAATCAGTCCCAAAACTGAGTTGTAAGTCTTGGAAAGTTGAAATCTCAGACCTCCTCCTCTGTTAAGAGAAGGTTTTTCTCTCTTAACATACACAGCTTCCTTCACACCTCTCTCAAACCATCTGTGCTCTCGGTCCAAAATTTGCACATTTTCATCCTCAAATGAGTGTCCCTTGTCCGTGAGGTGGAGGTGAACAGCGGAGTTTTGTCCAGAGGTGGTGGCTCTCCTGTGTTGGGACATTCGTCTGTGAAGAGGCTGCTTCGTTTCTCCAATGTAACGGTCTGAGCAGACCTCGCTGCACTGGACTGCATACACCACACCACTCTGTTTGTGTGTGGGGGTTCTGTCCTTAGGGTGGACCAGCCTCTGTCTGAGAGTCCTGCTGGGTTTGAAATGTACTGGGATGTTGTGTTTGTTGAAAATCCTTCTGAAATTCTCTGAGACTCCAGCAACATAAGGAATGACAATGTTTTTCCGTCTGTTAGCATTTTTCTGTTGATTATTGTGTTTAGCAGATTTCCTCGCTGACTTGACAAAAGCCCAGTTGGGATATCCACATGTTTGCAGCGATTTGTTGATGTGTTTCTGTTCCTTTTCCTTCCCTTCTGTCCTTGTGGGGATGTGTTCTGCCCGATGCTGTAAGGTTCTTATGACAGAAAGTTTGTGTTCCAGTGGATGGTGAGAGTCAAACAGAAGATACTGGTCTGTGTGGGTTGGTTTTCTGTAAACTTCAATGTTGAGACTGTCCTCTCCCTCCATATGCACCAAACAGTCCAAAAAAGGCAGCTTGTTATCGTTAGCATCCTCTCTGGTGAACTTGATGTTGTTATCAACCGAGTTAATGTGTCTGGTGAACGCTTCCACCTCCCTGGCTTGGATTTTGACCCAGGTATCATCCACATATCTGAACCAATGGCTTGGAGTTGTCCCCTCATAGGAGTTAAGGGCTCTCTGTTCCACTTCCTCCATGTAGAGGTTTGCAACAATGGGTGACACTGGAGATCCCATGGCACAGCCGTGCTTCTGTCTGTAAAATATGTCATTGAACTTGAAATAGGTGGTGGAGAGGCAGAGATCCAGCAGGGTGCAGATGTGGTCTGGGGTTAAGTTGGTCCTTTTGTCCAAATCCTTGTCCTGTAGAAGTCGTTTTTTGACGGTTTCTACTGCTTCAGAAATGGGTATGCATGTGAACAGAGAAGTCACATCATATGATACAAGAGTTTCTCCCGGGGTTAGCTTCAAATGTTGAACTTTGTTGGAAAAATCAATGGAGTTCTTTATATGATGAGGTGTGTTTCCAACCAGAGGAGCTAAAATACCAGCCAGATGTTTAGCAACATTGTATGTCACTGAGTTCATGCTGCTCACGATGGGTCTGAGAGGTGTATCTTCTTTGTGTATTTTTGGAAGTCCATACAGACAGGGAGTGGCCTCACCCGGGTATAATCTATAATACAATGATCGATTGATTGTTTTCTCCTTTTCGAGTTTTTGCAGATAATCAGTGACTTTCTTTTTAAAGGTGTTAGTTGGATCCCTCTTCAGGGGCTCATAGGTGTTCCTGTCACTCAGTAGTGTGGTTATTTTCTCCTGGTAATCAGATGTGTTGAGTATTACTGTGCATCTTCCTTTGTCCGCTGGTAAAATGGTGATGTTTTGGTCTTGGCTGAGTGATGTTATGGCTCTCCTTTCCTGCGGTGTAAGATTTGAGGGAGGCAGTTTGGCACTGGAGAGGGTAGCTGATATTTTCATCCGAAGTTGTTCAGCCTCTGTTTCTGTCAAGTTGTTGTTCCTAATCGCAGATTCAGTGGCTGTGATTAGTTCCACAACAGGTATTTCTTGTGGGGAGATGGCAAAATTTAGTCCTTTTGCCAGCACATTTTTCTCAGGTTGTGTCAAGGTCCTGTTAGACAAATTTCTAACCCACAGTTCCTGAGTATTTGTGCTGGTGCCAAACTCTTTATCTTGACTGATGACTTGTGATGAGAAAACCGCTCTCTGTTGTAATTTTAGAAACTTACTTTTTTGACGTTCCTTGCTTTTTTGATGCTGTGATAGCTGAGCCTTTTCAACAAAGCAAGACACTTCTTCCAACAGAGGTGGTGGTAAAAGAGTAGAGAGCTTTTGGAGGCTCTGATCCATTTTGAGTGAGAGAGCTTCAATGGTGAAATTGATCTGTCTTATTCTCTCATTGAGAAGCTGGTTTTGAGCTTTAAGGAGGATTCCTTCAGCTCTTTGTCCTTTAATTGTCGAGTTGAGTTTTAAACTGCTGGGGATGAGTTTTTCTTGTCTGCATCTCAGACTGAAACGGAGATGGTTCCTGTGTGTTACGAAGTTCCCTACCTCGGCTTTTTACCTGTTCTTTTTGCTTGAAATGTTTGAATTTAGCTATTATTGGCCGTGGCCTAGTATTCTCAGGTCTTTTACCTCCCAGGCGGTTAACTCGATGAAAAGTGATCAATTTAACTGCTTCAGTCGGCAACTTTAGCTGGTTCTGAATGAAGGCCCGAACCGATGTCTCCGGTCCGGATCCTCTTCCATTAGCTCCGGAATTCCAGAAAAGACTAGATTCTCCCACATGCTTCTGGCTTGGATATCTTAAATTGACTCTTTCATTTTCTTATAATTGCCAGAAAGCTGCGTAATCTGATCTGTTATTTGTCTCATTGTCCCCTTCAACTCTGTATTTTCTTTAGTGAGAGATGCTACCTGGTGTTGACTGAACTCGAGCGATTCCCTCAAACTCTGGAATTCCTTGTGTAACACCTCTACTAAAGCTAGGCGGGCATCCAAGCTAGACAACTTCTTGTTGTTTGACTCCAATATAGCCGTGAAGCCTGAATTATCCGTGGACGTTTCCATCGAGCTATCTGAGCTACCCTCTCTGTGTCATTTGGCTAACGGGGCATTAGCTGAATCGACAGCAGCGCCGGATGTACTGGGTTTGCTCATGACTAGACTTTCAAAATAATCGTCAACAAACAATTCCAGGCTCTTCAAAGTCTCCCCGTCCAGTTTTGTTTAGTGAAAAAAATAAATCGTTATTAAATTTTAGTATCCTTTTTTTTAAAATGACCTTACATTTAATTATATAGTTGTATTTAAATAAATATGGACTTACCAATGATTTATAGTCCTACTCACGCACAGGTTTAAAGTTTTCCTCAGTAGCAGCTCATAACACCTCTGCACCTCTAAGCCAGAACTTTAAGCTAAAGAACCTTCAGATTAAAGTAATATGTTGTGGTATGTTGGTGAGGTATATGGCCTCATCTCTCTCTCACCCAGTAGGAAGAGCCAGCGAGGTGCTCCCCAGGTTTTACCAGGTGAAGAAGAAGAAGTGTTCGTGTGTAAGTTC
>JBBPBX010023495.1:7565-40488 GCA_038048925.1 Garcialebias charrua | reverse complement strand
TGTATCTATAAAATAAACTGAAGGTTCTAGCATTGACATTTGCAAAGAGTGGCAAAGCAGCATATGAGTTAATGTACACAGTATATGTATGAGGTAGTTGATGTTGGTATAGAGGCAAAGTGGCATATGCAGTAAGGCACATAAGGCACATTGGGCATCCTTAAATAAGGCTAGTCAGAGAATACTGTATATGTATCAGCAGTAGTGTAGATATAAAAGTAGTGTAAATGTAAACAGTAGTAATAAATGTAAACAGTAGTAATAAATGTTCATAAATAAATGTTGCTGTAAATAAATGTTCAATAACAGTTCAAATGGGAGGGGAGGCAGAGCAGGCAGAGTGTTTAGCATCCTTACTGCCTGATGAACAGAGCTGTCTCTCAGTCTGCTGGTTCGAGCCTGGAGACTCCTCAGTCTCCTCCCTGAAGGCAACAGTCTAAAGCAGCTGTGTAGTGGGTGTGTGGGATCACCTGCCATGCAGTGGGCTTTCCGAGTGAGGCGTTTGCTGTGTAAGTCCTGCAGTGAGGGGAAGGAGGTGCCGACGATCTTCTCAGCTGCTCTCATGATGCGCTGGAGGCTCTTGCGGCAGGATGCAGTACATGCACCAAACCACACAGTGATGCAGCTGGTCAGGACACTTTCTATGGCACCTCTGTAGAAGGTGCACATGATGGGGGTTGAAGCTCCAGCCCTTTTCAGCTTGTGGAGAAAGTAGAGACGCTGGTGAGCCTTCTTGGCCAGTGCTGCAGTGTTCCTGCTCCAGGACAGGTCCTTTGAGACGTGCACTCCCAGGAACTTGGTGCTGTCTACTCTCTCCACTGCGGTGCTGTTGATGGTCAGAGGGGCATGTTGGGCATCCCTCTTCCTGAAGTCCACGACAATCTCCTTTGTCTTCTCCACGTTGAGAGTGAGATTGTTGTGTCCGTACCACAAGGCCAAGCGGCTCACCTCGTTCCTGTAGTCCGTCTCATCGTTGTTGCTGATGAGACCCACCACTGTTGTGTCGTCCGCAAACTTGATGAAGTGGTTGGAGCTGTATGATGGTGTGCAGTCGTGTGTTAGCAGGGTGAATAGAAGGGGGCTCAGTACACATCCTTGTGGGGTCCTCATTGCTAGCAACATTAGCATTTGGAGGTCAGACAGGAGCCTAAGAAAAGCACAAAGAAAAACAAGATTATAACCAGGCAATACCAAAAAACAATATAATAAAACAAAACAGCCAGCCACTAGGGAGCACAAGCCATTGTATCTCTTGTGCCGGTCCCAAGCCCGGGTAAATGGTGAGGGTTGTGTCAGGAATGGCATCCGATGTAAAACACTTGCCAAAACCATAATGCGAGTTCATCAAAGTGAAACCATACCAGATCGGTCGAGGCCCGGGTTAACAACGTCCGCCACCGGTGCTGTTGACAAACAGGGTGCCGGCGGAAATTGTACTACTGTTAGTCGAAGACGCCGAGGAGGAAAACGTGTCAGGAGACAGAGGGAGAGGAGGAAAGTGAAGAATGTAGGACTGAGGGTTGCAACTCTAAATGTGGGGACAATGACAGGCAAAGGTAGAGAGCTGGCTGACATGATGCAGAGAAGAAAGGTAGATGTTTTATGTGTCCAAGAGACCAAGTGGAAGGGCAGCAAGGCTCGCAGTATTGGAGCAGGGTTCAAACTGTTTTACCATGGTGTGGATAGAAAGAGAAATGGAGTAGGGGTGGTCCTGAAGGAGGAGTTGGCAAAGAATGTAGTAGAGGTGAAGAGAGTGTCAGATAGGGTGATGTGTCTAAAGGTAGAAGTAGAAGGTCTGATGCTAAACATAGTACAGGTAGTCCCCGATTTACGAGCGAGATCCGTTACAACGAGGCGCTCGTAAACCGGAAATCTCGTATTTCGGAACGGTTGCCATGTCTCTCGTAAATCCGGAATTTCGCTCGTAAATTGGAACGGTTTCGCTAGCGCGACTACAAACACTCGTTTTTCATCAAAAAACTGCTTATGAGTGCATAAAAATGATCGGAAACGTGTGTCCACATGTTTAGCTAACGAACTGTGGTGAAAAAACACATGAAAACTCAGTATTTTTTGCGTTTTTTCCAAAAATTCGCCAGCTCGTAAGTCTGGAACCTCGTAGATCAGAGCGCTCGTAAATCGGGGACTACCTGTAAGTGGTTATGCTCCACAGGTTGGATGTGATGGGGAGGAGAAAGATAAATTTTGGAAAGATTTGGATGAAGTGATAGAGAGTATTCCCAGGGAGGAAAGAGTGGTGATTGGAGCAGACCTGAATGGACATGTTGGTGAAGGAAACAGAGGGGATGAGGAAGTGATGGGTAGGTTTGGTGTCAAGGAAAGAAACCAGGAAGGACAGATGGTGGTGGATTTTGCCAAGAGAATGGAAATGGCTATAGTCAATACCTATGTAACAATATAGGAGTTATTAGTCAGTTTACTGACTACCTATAGTTTAGACGTGCAGCTATGAGCAGACTTTTATCTGCACAAACTGCCACCAAAGTGCGGGGTCTCAACTTTTTCAGATTAAATCAACAAATCTAACGATGTGATTAGCCAGAAATGTAATTTCACGCTTAGACTTCAATTTATGTTGGTCTACCAAAAGAATAGACCTTTTATTGAAACTATCACAAGAATTACATTAACATTTGTATCGATATTAGCTCTGATTTAATAACTACGTTGACAAGAATTCAAATTAAAACAAACAGACAATTAAAACTTAACTGTTGGCACAAAACTTGACAGATTAATAGCTTATGAAAAATAAGAAATAGGAGGAAGGAGTTCTGGAGCTAAGTTAAGCTAAAGTTGTTTACTTTGAACCAGACTGGGTGACACCGCTTCCCCCACACGAGCAGACTGGCTGGGCTCCCGCACGTTCAAACACACCACGGCTCTTTACCTGTTGGAGGTTCGTCTCTGGGAGACAAGAGTGGAGAAGTTTGTGGACACACACGTGGATGGGTTTGTCCAGTGGCCGTCCAGTTGGACTTCAGCGTGAGTGAGTGTGCTGATTCACGATACGAGGAACTCGCCTCCCTCGGCAGGAACCAACGGTCGAGCGCACAGACTGACTTTCAAGATAAAACTTTAGAAAACAAATTCTTCCAGAAATGAGTGTTGAGGCACAGCAAGGCTTTGCCGTGACTCTCAGCTGAGACGTGGGTCGAGTTGGCACGATGACCGGGCCGTCTATCAGCTTTTCAGAGAGGAGAGCAGGTTGACAGTTCGTACTCCTCGAAACTCTAACTTCCAAATAGGAAGTGCCCATTATATGGGGGAGGTGGGGTCTCCCCACCTTCTTAATAACTATTGGCTGGTTATAACAAAATAAAAGATGGAAGTATGATCCCATAGGCAGGAAGTCTCTTGACGGACAACAGGAAAACTGTTTACATAAACAGCCAGGTGGCCTGCTTGCAAGCACAGAAAATGTTATGGCTAACTTCATAGACAAAACAGAGAAGGCTGCAAGAGAACAACTCTTACCCTGACTTCTGCCTTAGCGACAGAGTCTTGCTTGCTTTGCAGAAATAAAACCAGTAGAAGGCCAAAGCTCATGAAAGTAACAGATCATCATTAAAAATGACAAAAATATACTGTAGATCAATTCTGAATTAACACACATTAAAGAGAAAGTTCAATCTGATTAATTAGTGTCCATTAATTCATAATAATTGTTAAAATATATAAGTGTCCATCTGTCTCCTTGAGGTTCAAGCAAGTGTAACACTGAGTGATTCAGAGAGGTGTAGAGAGGTGTACTTGAAGGTCAAGACAGAAATATCAGAGGCTAGGTGTATCACTACAGTGTTACACTTGCTTGAACCTCAAGGAGACAGATGGACACTTATATATTTTAACAATTATTATGAATTAATGGACACTAATTAATCAGATTGAACTTTCTCTTTAATGTGTGTTAATTCAGAATTGATCTACAGTATATTTTTGTCATTTTTAATGATGATCTGTTACTTTCATGAGCTTTGGCCTTCTACTGGTTTTATTTCTGCAAAGCAAGCAAGACTCTGTCGCTAAGGCAGAAGTCAGGGTAAGAGTTGTTCTCTTGCAGCCTTCTCTGTTTTGTCTATGAAGTTAGCCATAACATTTTCTGTGCTTGCAAGCAGGCCACCTGGCTGTTTATGTAAACAGTTTTCCTGTTGTCCGTCAAGAGACTTCCTGCCTATGGGATCATACTTCCATCTTTTATTTTGTTATAACCAGCCAATAGTTATTAAGAAGGTGGGGAGACCCCACCTCCCCCATATAATGGGCACTTCCTATTTGGAAGTTAGAGTTTCGAGGAGTACGAACTGTCAACCTGCTCTCCTCTCTGAAAAGCTGATAGACGGCCCGGTCATCGTGCCAACTCGACCCACGTCTCAGCTGAGAGTCACGGCAAAGCCTTGCTGTGCCTCAACACTCATTTCTGGAAGAATTTGTTTTCTAAAGTTTTATCTTGAAAGTCAGTCTGTGCGCTCGACCGTTGGTTCCTGCCGAGGGAGGCGAGTTCCTCGTATCGTGAATCAGCACACTCACTCACGCTGAAGTCCAACTGGACGGCCACTGGACAAACCCATCCACGTGTGTGTCCACAAACTTCTCCACTCTTGTCTCCCAGAGACGAACCTCCAACAGGTAAAGAGCCGTGGTGTGTTTGAACGTGCGGGAGCCCAGCCAGTCTGCTCGTGTGGGGGAAGCGGTGTCACCCAGTCTGGTTCAAAGTAAACAACTTTAGCTTAACTTAGCTCCAGAACTCCTTCCTCCTATTTCTTATTTTTCATAAGCTATTAATCTGTCAAGTTTTGTGCCAACAGTTAAGTTTTAATTGTCTGTTTGTTTTAATTTGAATTCTTGTCAACGTAGTTATTAAATCAGAGCTAATATCGATACAAATGTTAATGTAATTCTTGTGATAGTTTCAATAAAAGGTCTATTCTTTTGGTAGACCAACATAAATTGAAGTCTAAGCGTGAAATTACATTTCTGGCTAATCACATCGTTAGATTTGTTGATTTAATCTGAAAAAGTTGAGACCCCGCACTTTGGTGGCAGTTTGTGCAGATAAAAGTCTGCTCATAGCTGCACGTCTAAACTATAGGTAGTCAGTAAACTGACTAATAACTCCTATATTGTTACATTTATTGGTGGCCCGCGTACGGGTCTTCTGAAAGATTAAATTGATAAGTTGTTTTTGTAGCTTATTTTTGTTACGGTGTTGTTGGCATTAGTTTTGCATCCTGGTTTTGGTCTTATAAGAATAGTTCTGGCTGGTGGAGTGTCCGGGAGTTGCTGATCGTGGCATTGTCTGGATTATTTTGCCGATAGAATTATTTGATGTTTCACATTTCAACGTCTGTTTGAAGCTGCTGAGTGATAAATGTTTTGTTTGTTTTTGTGAGACGTTTCATTACGTGTCACGAGGCTGCTTGCATTGTTCATTTTGTGACCGCCGTGTCACCACTGCTTCATCTTATTACATCTGCGGTTTGCTGTTGAAGGTCTGTTTCACACATTTGCTGCTCCATTTTACCTAATCTGTTACAACGTGTTTGCCGAGGTTCGGGAAAACCCACTCCGCTTTGGGCCAGACCGAGGTCCGGTTCCGTTCGACGTAAAGTCCGTTTGTTGTACACAGTTAGAGTGCTGCCTCCCCTGGGGGCGTGAGAGTTAGCTTGGTTGTGTTTTAGCTCATTGACGGTATTTTCTGCGGTGTAAAAATACGTTTATTTTGTGAAAGAAGTGTCTAGAATCTTTGGTTCGGGCTAATGCTAAACGGTACCGACAAGATGGCTGCTTAAAACGCTGTGATTGGTCCATTGTGTGTCGCGTTCAAGAACGTTGGTTTCTGTAGACTCTGGTTGTCAGATTCATTTTTGCACACATTTCTAACAGGTTATTTGTGTTGTTTGAGTTCTATGCACGTAATATCGTCGAAGACTGGCTTAACCGCGGTGTTTTGCGATATTTATGACTGTTTTAGGACGTTAAAAAGTCCGTTCCTCGCTGGAGTTCAAAAGACCGCAGGTCCGTGAACGCACCGCTCGAACGGCACGTCGCTTGTGGGCGGCGTTAGGTTTGGAAGACACAATTTCCCATGAACACTTGGGTTTTAGAACTACAGTTCTGTCTTCGCTGTGATTGGTCGATTACGCTGTATGTTTTGACGCATGCGCAGTGGGTGAAGCCCCGCTCCTCGTCAAATTTCACTTCACAGCTTATCTCAGACGAGTTTCCGTGCTTGTTTGTCCATTACTGTCATTAAAAAGACTGTTTAATCGCGGTGTTTTTGAGATTTTAATGGGTGGATTGAGTCGGTTGCTCTGAAAAACTGCCGATCGCCATGTGACCAGGTCACGTGACACCGATTTTGCCGGTTTTATGAGGACCGACCTTATTTCTTTTAAACGCAGTTTAAAGGGTTTCACAGTCAACCGATTTTGCTCACATGATTTCGTTTTGTGAGCCTGGGTTTTAGAGCTTTTCACGTTACGCTTTAGATCTGTCTGATTGATGCTTTTCATCCGTGTTGGATGTCTGTGTGGGCTGAAAGCTACGGCTGCGCTCACTGGTGATAACAGCGCCTCTATAGCGGTCAGATAGAGAGATTACAGTCGCTGTGATAAACTCACTTCCAGCGCTGTGCCCCCTGCTGGTTACATTGAAAGACGCAGTCTTCAGGTAATTTGTACATGCTGACTGTTCCCGTTTCAGAAGAGGAACATTTTTGAGGATATTGTACTCACAGCACACTTTATTTTGATTTTCACATAAAATCAAATGTTGATGGCAGAACAGTTACACAGATTTAATACAGACATGTCTGTTGTTGATAAAATTTGACACTTTTATCATTGATTCTGTGCAAAACAAACTGTTTTTATTTTTATTTTAAACTGCAAGTTTAAAATAACACACATGAGGCTTCTTTTGTCTTGGTTTTTCACAAAAAATCTCACAACGACAGCCGTTTTTGTTTGACCTTGTCACAGGTCGACAAATTACTAAACATCACTGACTTATTTCATTTAACATCTTGGATGTTTTCTGAGCAGCTCATACACTTTGCATATTTGCAAGCTGCGATATGAGACCCACTTTATTTGATTTTTCACAGAACATCAGTACACAGATGGACGTTCAAACAGGTGAACCACCTGAGGGGGGCTCCTCTCCTATCTATCCTAGATGGATGGATGGGGGCCTTGGGATTCCTGCCCGTGCTCCCCGCATTTTGGGGGAATCTGCCTCTTCGTATGCTAATTACTTAGCTGCTAAGAACGTCCGTCAGGATAAGTGGGAAAATCCCCTGTCATTCTACGACAGGCTAATCTCGGTCTACTCCGGGGGCAAACCTGTTCCTGGATTAGAGGAAAAAGTGGAGTTTAAACGTCTTTTCATTATGAATCTTATGCCTTTTCAAATGAAATGTGTTCATTTCAAGGTTGATTGCAAAAAAGATTCCATGGAAGTGATAAGACAATATGCTGCGTCAGTTTTTGAGGCCGAAATACAACCTAGGATACCATCAGAGGGTTGTACAGGTCAAAAGGTCACATCCCACTCGCAGGAAGTAGTAGAGGTTCCCTCTCCTTCAAAGTGCGAGAGGTCACAGGTTTTTCATAATAACATACATCAGCATGGTGCTACGAGCTGTAGGAGTTCTGAACCCCCTGCCCCTCAGGTTGAAAACCTTGAGAGGAGCAGAGAACCACACAAGGTAGGTGTTCGCCCTCCAGATGAACCCAGATGGTCCGGATCGAACCAAAAGAGTTCTCTCATGGATCTCACTGTGGGTGAACTTCGAGAGATGTTGATGTCTGGGTACCGTGACCCTTTGAAAAGTGGTCTGTCCCGACATGTGCTCCCGAGAAGCGGCCCTCCTGCCCCTGCCCCGCTCGAGACATGCAATGAGTCACACATGCTCCAGATTATGGAAACGGCGCCTCCGCGCGAGAACGTGACTGAGGTTGTGAGTTGTTTGTCAAATGATTTGAATGTTACAGTGGTTGACCATGCTGACACATCGTATGACGTTGTCCTTGATGATAACACAAACAACCTTGTTCCACCTGATGAGGCGACGCACAGCACTGCCTTTTGCAGCAACTTAGTGCATACAGTTGACATCAACAACGTCAACACTGACATAAATGCTGACAGCAAACAAATTGCTGAAAATCCGCATCCTGAAGGTCATGTGGCAGACAGCCATCATGATGCTGACAGCGACAATGATTACACAGACAGAGTCACACGTACACAGAAACGTGTGGACATACCTGAACGGTTTCTGTGTAACTTTATAAAAAGGGGGATAGCTAAGAGAGCTTACCTGCCACTCACATTGGAAGGGGTCCTAGAGCAAGAAGCACTCCTGGTTAGCGGCTCAGACGTGTCTGTCATGTCAGCCAAACTGTTTGAGGAGCTAAGGACCGCCGCTAACGATGTTGGCAGGCAAATACCCTTTGTGAAAGACACTTATGGTGATCAACTGGGCCTCGCAAAGACGAGAACAACCCTAATAGCCATGGTCCACATGCAGATTGGCGAGATGTCACTATACCACCCGGTATATGTGTCTGATCTAGACTCACTCCGGGCTCCATTTGTGGTTGGCCAAGATTTTATAAATCGCTTTGAAGCGATTATAAATTATGGCAATCAGACGATGTGGGCCACAGTGAGCAGTCCACTGCCATTCGTGGTACCTCACCAAGGTCAGGACACTGACTGTCTAACAGCAGGTACCGCTAAGGTAAAAAAGGATTCCCCAACCGAGACCACAAACCCGGTAAGTGATCCTTCATATACAGGTGAGACAGAGGAGACTCAACAATTGGACCAGACTCTGGCCCATCACGAGGACCTCCTCTGCGAGCTGACACCTTCAGCACTCCCTGACCACTTCCTACCACAGGTAGATGAAGGTGTGGAGATCCAAGAGTCCCACACCGATGACGCTGTACTGTCCTGTGGGACAGGTAATTCGGCATACAGCCAAGTTTTCAGTGAAGTCTTGGTTCAAGGACATCTGAGCCCACAAGGTGACAGTCTACAACACTCTGGCAGTCACTTGGACTTCATTGTTACTGATTTTGAGGACCCCTCCTTAAACAAAAAGGGGGCGGACTCACACTTCCTACCACAGGTAGAGGACGGTGTAGAGGTCCAAGGATCACGCACCGAGAACGTTGTGCTGTCCTCTGGGACAGGTAATTCAGTTATCAGCCAAGCGTTCGATGAAACCTTGGTTCAAGAGCGTTTGAATCTAGAACTGCTCAGAGATGACATAGTTCTTACAGACTCAAAGAGCACCTCTTCATTCATGAAGTGGCAAGACATACATCACAACGACGGAGACACGCCGACGACGGCGCCGACCGTTGTGACACACCTGCATTACGCAGAAAGAGGTAAACGCACAGAGATACGTTGGCCGAAACCTATAAGGTTTCTGAATAAGGTTCCCAATAAACTGCGCGAACAGCTTAAACTAAACAATGGCATCCTAACTCGTGCCCATGGACGGACGTCCACACCCGTGTGCTTGGTCCCTCATGACCACAGGGGGGTGATGTTAGGCCATGCCCATGTCAAGGACAAAGATTTCAATAACCCCACAAACGACAAAGATCTCGCAAACTCACAGACTTCATGGGAAAAGAAGGTCGTCCAAGCACAGGATAGTAAATAAGCTTAAACAGTTTAAACTATTCTAGTTGCGAAAAGAAACCGTTCCAACTAGAACTTAGAAACGCTAAGCATAAAACCCACAACAAAAACTAACCTTAACAACCGTTTAAATCTGCAGGATTTAATTGACATCGGTTATAAAGCTAAGAACTGTTTTTCTTGTGTGTGACGTGGAATCTGACGACCAGAGTGAGTTTGACGTAGTGAAACGTTGTTTTTAGTTGCTTGATTGCTACTTTTGTTGTTATTGAAGTTGTTATTGTTTTCTGAACACTCCCAGCCAAAAGAGGTTTTGATTGTTGATTAGTTGAAGACTTAAATGGATTTTAACTATGCCAACATGCTGTTCATTTTGTTAAAGATCTCAATCTTTGAAGAGTCATAGTAGATTAATACTACTTAAGGTACTATAATCTACACTGATCTCCCAATCATTTAGGTAGAACCGATTCGATCGTTTCTATTCTAGATCTATTCATTTTGATGAGTCTCGCCATAGACTTCAAAATTTTTAGGGATTACCAAATCTTGCGTCGTTCGTCTAAAAGACAACAGACATTTAGACCAAACTAGTTTTCATTTTTGTATTTTAGTTTAACCTAAACTAAATAATGAATGGAGGAATAGTTTGAAAGAAGAGGCCTTCGTTACAGAAGCCCTCCACATTTCTATAGGTATAGATCCCTATTTCTGATTTTTACAGCATTGATCCACCCCTTAATTGGTAATTTTAGCTGATCTAATCCATGATAGCTTACATACCAGGTGCATATAGGTAAGGCTTAATGTAGAATCCCAATCATAAGCCCACCTAAAACCACATAATTGCATGACACATTGAACCAGGGTGGCACCGACTGGAAGCCATCCAGCCTGCAACCTTCGATGTGGGGACCTGCTGATCCAACGTTGGTCTTCAACCTTCATCCAAGGCCCGCCTCCTCTGCTTCAATCGAGGGATCCCCTCTACATGCTGATTAACACCCATTCTTGCTGATGAAATCAATAACCCCCATCGTTGTGGATTTACCGTTGTGGATTATAAGACTTTGTTTTCCAAGGGATCACAGACTCGGTTCTCCATGGGTTAACAGACTATGTTTTCCAAAGGATTAAAAGCTTGCCGCAATGGGATTACCTACGAACAGTATGGAATTTCCAAAAACATTATGGGAGTATAATTTTGAACTTTTTGATTTTTCTTTTTCCATTTGCTGGATTACATAGAGGTCAGAGACATTCGGTGGTATCCTTTCGTGTTGGAACTCATCTCCAAGGACAGGCGATGACTTCCAAAAAGGGGGACTGTAGTGATACACCTAGCCTCTGATATTTCTGTCTTGACCTTCAAGTACACCTCTCTACACCTCTCTGAATCACTCAGTGTTACACTTGCTTGAACCTCAAGGAGACAGATGGACACTTATATATTTTAACAATTATTATGAATTAATGGACACTAATTAATCAGATTGAACTTTCTCTTTAATGTGTGTTAATTCAGAATTGATCTACAGTATATTTTTGTCATTTTTAATGATGATCTGTTACTTTCATGAGCTTTGACCTTCTGCTGGTTTTATTTCTGCAAAAGCAAGCAAGACTCTCGCTAAGACACAGTTCAGGGTAAACTGTTAGCTGTTCAGCTTCCTTCTCTGTTTTGTCTGTGAAAGTAGACATAACATTAGCTGTGTTCACAGGCAGGCCATCTGGCTGTTTATGTAAACAGTTTTCCTGTTGTCCGTCAAGAGACTTCCTGCCTATGGGATCATACTTCCATCTTTTATTTTGTTATAACCAGCCAATAGTTATTCAGGAGGTGGTTCAGATCCCGCCTCCCTATAAATGGGCACTTCCTGGATTTTGGTTTAGAGTTTCGAGGAGTACGAACTGGCAACCTGCTCTCTCCTCTGGGAAAGCTGGAGACGTCCCGGTCAGGTGTCAACGACCCACGTCTCAGCGGGGATCATAGTAAAGCCTTACTTTGATCCATTCACTCTCCTTTCTGAAGAATTTGTTTTCTAAAGTTTTATTTTGAAAGTTCAACCAGTGCGATTGGCTCTGTTCCTGCCGGTGAACGCGTGCTCCCGCTCGTCTGACCCAGTCATACACGCACGAAGTCATCTGGACGCTCACTGGACCACACAGTCCGTTAGTGTCCACAAACTTCTCAGTCCTCACCTCGCAAGACGTCTCGTCACCAGGTAAAGAGGCGTTGTTTGTATGCTGCACGTGTCGGAAGTACAGCTAAGAGCCGTATGGGAAAGCTTGCCACCCTGGTTGGTTCAAAGTAAATAACTTTGGTTAACTTAGCTCCAGAACTCCTTCCTCCTATTTCTTATTTTTCATAAGTATTTAATCTGTCAAGTTTTGTGCCAACAGTTAAGTTTTAATTGTCTGTTTGTTTTAATTTGAATTCTTGTCAACATAGTTATTAAATCAGAGCTAATATCGATACAAATGTTTATGTAATTTTTGTGATAGTTTCAATAAAAGGTCTATTCTTTTGGTAGACCAACATAAATTGAAGTCTAAGCGTGAAATTACATTACTGGCTAATCACATCGTTAGATTTGTTGATTTATTCTGAAAAAGTTGAGACCCCGTGAACTTGGTGGCAAGTTTGTGCAGATAAAGTCTGCTCAGACTTGCACGTCTAAACTATAGGTAAGTCAGTAAACTGACTAATAACTCCTATATTGTTACATATATATATATTATATATATATATATATATATTTATCGTATATATATATATGCTCATGATTGCTTAAACCATAGGCTTGTGATGTATGCTTTATGATTTTCATTTACCACAATGGACCGGTACAGTCTGCAGTATTGTAGACTATGTACCGGTCTGTTGTGGTGAAGAGAGAGCTGAGCTGTAAGGCAAAACTCTGTTTACTAGTCGGTCTATACTCTCACCTGTCACGAGCTCTGGGTAGTGACCGAAAGAATGAGATTGCAAATACAGGCGGTTGAAGTGAACTTCCTCTGCACAGTAGCTGGACTCTCCTTTAGAGATAGGGTGAGAAGTTCAGTTATCCGAGAGAGACTTAGAGTAGAACCGCTGCTCCTCCACATCAAGAGGAGCCAGTTAAGGTGGTTCGGGCATCTGGTAAGGATGGGCGCCTCCCTACGGGGGAGGTTCGGGTATGTCTGACTGGGAAGAGACCCCGGGGAAGATCCAGGACACGCTGGAGAGACTACGTCAGTGTGACGCAATATTATGTTATGTGTTGTAAACGACTCTCAACTTCTACCACATGTAATTTAAGCTCAGTATTTGTGAAATTGACAGATGTAAAGCTATTTTTGAGTTGACTTTCATTAATTATGGTATTCTTGATTAGGTTGAGTTCGAAAGGTAATTAGTTGTAGATGGAAGAGCTCACACAGTGAGTCGCTCTGAGAGTAAATGTTGTGACTGACTCTCAGCAATGACCTCCACAGCACCTTTAAAACTTACTGAGTTATAGCCATTGTCGTGCTTTCTAAGGTCAGCTGGCTGCAGTGGCCGTTTTGATTTATGCTGTCTTGAAATGCATTGTAGATGCACAACTAATGGTGTCTTTCTAAAAGTTTAATTAAAATCTGTCCAAAAGTTCACGAGACATATTGCAAACAAACACAGGCAAAACATTATTACCTATTTTTGTCTTTAGTGTGCTGGTAAGAAAATAAAATGATCCTGTTGCTACTTTTTTCCTTAAAATGTTAGGAATTTTACTTTTTTGATGCTTCACATACGTTGTTACATTCCATTCTTTTTTCAAATATAGATACTGTAGTCTCATACACTGTTATTTAGGGATGCACAATGTTGGATTTTTGGCCGATATCCGATATGCCAATATGTTAAAACTTATTTGGCTGATAACCGATACCAATATGTTACATTCCATTCTTTTTTCAAATATAGATACTGTAGTCTCATACACTGTTATTTAGGGATGCACAATGTTGGATTTTTGGCCGATATCCGATATGCCAATATGTTAAAACTTATTTGGCTGATAACCGATACCAATATGTTATATACAATTCAAGGATTCAAGGTTATTTGTCATTCCACCACATGTACCACATGTAGTGGAACAAAATTATGCATACAGGGTCCCAGTTACATCAAACAAAAGTATTACAATGTAAAAGAAAAACAGCAATAAGATATAAGAGATGAACTAAGAAAAATGCTAATAAAAATACACCAAGCACTAGCAGCATGAAATAGCCTAAAAACAATACACCGAACAGCAGCACACATAAGTCTGTGTGAGCAGATGAGTACAAATGATCACAGCAACATGAAACAGTTCATATTTTCCTTTGTCAGAACATAGCCCTCTTATTTAGGCTTATTTGCTACAAAAATTGTGTAACAGCTGTAAGAGCTGCAGTAACAGCCATATGATATGCATAGAACTTTAACTTATATTAAATGAAGTGTTGAATGTCATTCATTTGCATTTGTCACCTGCGATGCTGTCTCACTTGTGGAGGCTTGTTCCAGGTTTCTAGCTGCAGTGTGGGATCCTCTGCACTCCTGTGCATGAAGGACAACCTTTATAAGTTCAAAGGTTTTGTCTATCCATTGTGCCATAAGACTAATCATGCTGACAGGGCTAGGCTAGCACTTGACGTCCAAATGTCTGTGGTAAAACTCACTCAAGTGCTATTGGCTATTAGCTTCTCAGTGCCATCGGAAATGACGGCTTGTAACTCGGGAATGGCTACGTCGGAAAAAGAACTCTGATTTGGGGAGGATGTAGTGAGGCTCATTGTCCAAAAATCCTCAGAATCCGACATCCTCAGTGAAAAAAAAACAAACTTCCACATCGCCGACATTTTGAATTTTCCTCTCCACCGTGAGATCAGGTAGACGCGGCACGTTGTGCTGCCGCTCCAGGCATCCTTTGCACGGGGTTGTCATACAAAAACAGCGCCTTTTATATCTGTGAGTTATTTTGTTGGAATGTCCGATATTAAACTTTAACACCAATATCGGCTGATAACGATACCATGCTGATAATATCGTTCATGTCTACTGTTATTCGGCCCAATACACCTTTTTCCACATCATCACTGCAGATTAAACCCACTTGAAGTTACCTCCCTGCCTCTGGACTGAGCCCAGTGTAGTGTCATATGTGCAGATAAAACAGAATTTAGGTCTTTGTGTGCCATCACATGGGAGTTACTTTGCATTTTATCTCCAGATTTGTTCCCAGCTTCCTCACCTGACAGCAGTCATATCGACAAAGAGATTTTTTGTACATACAGTAAAGGGAGATATTTGCCCTGCGTGTAACTGGCCAAATATCTTCTATGAGCCAGACAGCTTTGCCAATACCACAGTTGGCTGGGATTCAACAACAGTTAGAACACTCATAGGTTAAAGGGTGTCAGCGCTGCGAAACGAGAGGGGATAGAGGAAACAATAACGTTGTCCGCCGCGCTGTTGCAAATTCTAATTATCCTGTGTTGATCTTCCATTGAGAGATTATCTGCGACCAACAGGATGGGTGCTTGATGAGAACAAACACATTATGCACAGACTGTTGAGTCACAATCGTTTGTGGAGCATTGATTCTCCTTGCTCTGCCAAACGGCGCTTTCTCCCCACATGAATTAGACAGATGCTCATGATTTTTCAGATGCAATGAAAATTTGTACAGCTCAATTTCAGCCCTGGCTTGCTTTTGTGGAACAAATGGATGCTGCAGTACAATGGCGAGGCACAAAGGTTTTGATAGAGTCTTTATCAGACACGATTGGCTAAACTTGGCGTTGCATGGTATAAAAGTGACGCAAAGATATGAACATATTTGCCGCTAAAGAATTTACAAGTATAACAGGGAGGTGTTTGACTGGACTACAGAAGAAGAAACAAGAGTGCGCTGATTTTTAAGTCAAAGTCAAAGTCAACTTTATTGTCAGAACTGCAATATGTACAGGACATACACAGGATTGAAATTGCATTTCTTTCTCAGTCCCTCGGTGCAACAGTAACCATTTAAACACTAAACAATTAATAAACAAGCATAAAATGAAATAATAAAAGTTTAGTACTGTCCTGAGTTTTTTGCATAGTAGTTTTTCATAGTAGTAAAAAAAAAATAAGTATAAAAAGTTTCACCAGTTTTTGTTGATTTGTAGAATTTGCGTGTTTAAATATGTAGGATTAAACATCTAGCATTTCATGAAGGAATGCATATCAACTGCACTGATTTTTAAACTTGAGTTTTAGACTAAAATCATTTCATGTTCAGAAATAGTGGAGTTGTAGCTGGTTTGGTCCCACCTTGAACATAATGTAATGCACATTTGTGTGTGATACAAGATGTCATGCTGTTAGTGAGTAACTCTGAGCTACGACCACTTCAATTTTGAGGTTATCTGGAAAAGCCACTGAATTAGAGCTGTTTTGTTTTCTTTAAGTTACTTTGATTGTAGTTGTCATCTTGAATTGGGTTGACGTCAAAGGTGATCAGTTATAGTCGTACATCCATTGTTTATTTTCTGAAAGTTTCAATAAAATCCGTCCAGTAGTTATTGGGATATTTTGCTAACAGACAAACAGGGCTGAATTCATTGTTAAATGCTAAAGCTTTAGATAAAAATCTGTTCCAGTGAGTAGCGCTCATGAGTATGTGTTGTGTACTTTCATCAACAACCCCACCAGATTTAATCACAATTAACTGATTGAATTATAGCCACTGAGTTAGAGCAATATTTTGTGTTTTTAAAATTGTTTAGCGGTGGCAATCTTGAATTGGATTGACTCCAAAAGTAAATCATTTGTAGATAAACCTTTGAAGATTACTTTCTGCAAGCTTCAATAAAAGTTGACTAGTGTCTCTTTTAGGAGTCAGACACACACACAAAAGCACCGTCGTTCCATTGTTCTCTTTCGATGGTGGGCGATAATGATCAGGAGCCCTTTCTTTGTCCTGCACATACAGACTCATTTACAGTCAATCATTTTTCCCTTTTTTAATATTTACTGTATAAGGTATTGATTAAAGGGAGACTTCATTTATACCAGGCTGGCATTTTATTGGGGACTGCCATGCAAATGCATGACACCTATTATTTTACACCTCGGAAGTGTGTCTACATTTCCATCTCCGTTAATGCGGCCCGAGCCACAATGTGTACCCCCACAAAAGTTATATCAAAACGACTGGCCCGGCTCCGGGAAGTGTGCTATTATTTTTATTGACGTTTTCAGTTACCATGGCAACATATTTTGCTAACAAAGATGCCAAATTTCCCATAGGAAATGAATAAGAGAAAACTCTTCATAGAAACTGAGTAACGTATGGAGCCATTTTGAATCAACATGCATGGAAGGCACCTATTAGTACCTATTATTATTATAATATTATTATTAATTAGTAATATAATAATTAACTTTAATTATTAATGTTAAAAATTATCTATTTGATAGTAATATTAATTATTAACATTATTGATTTTGATTATTAATCATTAACCCATTTAGCCCCACTGGCAACAATTGTTGCCAAAGTGTATCACTGTCATTTTCCACTCAGTAAAAAAATCTCAAATGTATTAATGCAACATTTTCCACCTATAAACTAGTAGACAACTTAGACAAAGGTTTTGATTTTAAAAAATGTTTCCAAGTGCTTCCTGTTTTATGATATCACATGCTTCCTGGGCCATTCGGCTGAAGACATGGAATATGCAAATAGTCCTGGAAAAGGGTAATTTTCATAACATTTCTTATGGTTTCCCCCCATACTTTTTTATAATCATTTAATCTTTCAAGTCTCTACTGTAATACTCTCCACAAAAATTGTACCTAGGATAAATATTTTTTTGTTCATGGGCATCTTTTTGTAAGTGGCAACAAAAGTTGCCAATGGGCACATAGCT
Organism: Garcialebias charrua; assembly: GCA_038048925.1. NCBI lineage: Eukaryota > Metazoa > Chordata > Actinopteri > Cyprinodontiformes > Rivulidae > Garcialebias > Garcialebias charrua. Next base: position 22,872 of record JBBPBX010023495.1, on the reverse strand, counting down.
TGTCGCTAATTACAGGAAAACACTGTCTGTAGGATTGCACCTAATTTTCTTATTTCAAATTGTAAAATGATGTGCAATGTCTTATTTTAGTCTTCTAAGGGTACTCTTCCTAGCAAAATAAATTATGTAGTCAAGGCCTGTGTGTCTAAGATTTTTATTCGCTTCCATACATCATTCTCTTGCTAGCCAACATAATTTTTTTGCTAGCCTAACATTATCTTGTGTTTCGCTGAGGTAAAATATGTTGATGATCTAGCCATATGTAGGAAGCCACACAGATCTGGTGGAAACTGGACTTGGTCAGGGACCAAGTGTGGTTCTTGGCCTGGCAGAGAAAGCTGAAGTTCCACCTGAAGTCAAGTTTTACCATGACAACCTCTTCATAACCCTGTCCCTGGTGGATGAGATGACCCTGAGAGGCTATGGCAGCTGTGGCACGATGCGACAAGCTCAGCTCCACAAGGTTCCTTTCACAGAACCCAAGACCTTCAAGAAGACACCCAGAGGAAATGCTGAATATCTTGTTGAGGCAGAGAAGCTGATTGTAAGGTGGAATGACAACAGCATGGTCACTGTGGTGTCAAACATGGAAAGGGAGTTCATCGAAACTGAGGCAAAGAGATGGAACAAACCAAAACGGACCATGGACAAGGTCAGACAGCCCAAGTGTATCCAGGATTACAACACACACATGGGAGGAGTGGACCTGCATGACCAGTTTGTCAGCCGCTACAGAGTCAACATACGGTCCAAGAAGTGGTGGTGGCCATGCTTCAGCTGGGCCCTGAACAGTGCCATGGTGAACAGCTGGTGCTATTACAGGTACACAAGGCTGCATGTTATTTAGCAATATCACAATTGTGTTTGTGATGTTTGACATGAGGTGATCGCTAGTGCTCTTCATTTGACAAGAGCAACAGTGATGATATCCAGACCAACATCACAAACTCAAGCATGATATTGCTTTTACAGAACATTCTACATATGGGGCATGACACTGTAGAAAGGAGGATATTGATAATTCATCAATAGCATCATAAATGAACAAAAACATGGCATATTCATTCATCTATCATGCTTGTTTTTTCATTCATTTAGAACCTGGAAAAGTGGGCAGAAAGATCTCCTCTCCTTCCAGAGGCTGGTAGCCCAGACCCTCCTCCTGTGCCATGGAACAAAGCCAAGTAGGCAGGGCAGAAGTTGGCGATAACTGATGCCACCAGGTTTGATCATTTCAACCACTGGCCCTGCAACACTGGTAGCAGGTACAAGCGATGCAAAAACTGTGGTGGACGCACATCGTTTGCGTGTGAAAAGTGGGATGTGCCACTACATTTGGAGTGCTTCAAGAAGTACCACACTGAGTAGATCATCCATAAAAGATGATGGAATGTATGGGATGAAATATATACATATATGGTAAATGGTAAATGGAGCTTATTTATATAGCGCTTTCCAACCCCCTATGAGGGACCCCAAAGCGCTTTACAATACCAACCATCCACCCATTCATACACACATTCATACACCGGTAGCGGTAGACTGCCATGCAAGGCGCCTTCCAGTCCTACCGGGAGCAACTCGGGGTTAAGTGTCTTGCCCAGGGAAACAACGACACATGGTGTGCGGAACCGGGATTCGAACCACCAACCTTCCGATCGGGGGACGACTGCCATTACCACTACGCCACGGCCGCCCCATATATGTGTGTTATTAGAGGTTCTAAGAAAAAAAAAACGTTTGTTGAAGTTTTGATTACAAAGTTACAAAATTCGAGTCTACAGACGAATAAATTAAGAATAAAAAAACTGTTCAAATTGTTTGTTGTTTGGAATTTTATACAGGAGGAACCTGATGCTCCAACTTTTTGTTATTATTTATTCTGACTACATTATTATTTTGTTATTACTATATTATTATTAGTTCTCTATTATGAACGGGTGACAGTTGACCTAGTGACAAGCTGTGTGACTACTGGCAACAATTGTTGCCAGTCATAAAAATGCCATTTTCTTCAAATCAAAATACAGAATGATGAAAATAAATACATAACATGATTCAGAAGGACCCAACTGATAAAATAACATGCCTTTCAACTCTGAAAAAAATTTGGGCTTAAATGGGTTAATATTTAATAATAATTAAAAAAAATAAACAGTATCCTAATACTTATTAATAATTTGTATTGATTATTAATATTTACAATCATTCATATTAATATTTATTATTAATATTTTACTAATAAAAATAGGCAGTCCCCATCAAAGTTTGTCCAGGAACTTTCTAGTCTGAAATGACACTCCTGCAGATAAAAATCAATGCAGCGAAACACAAACCAAATGAAACATTTAGTGTACTACTTACACTCATTTTGTCCAATTTTGAGAACAGTCGGGTTCAGAGCCGTATCAGAAGTTTTGCGCAGAGCTACTGTAATTGTACAATTAGTGAGCTGGGTCGTTTTAAAGACAAATTAAATATTTATCTCAGTGACTAATCCTACTGCAAAAAGCAATAATTATCAGCCACTTCTGAGCTTATTAATTCCAGCTGGGAGGTAACAAACAGGGTTGTAGAAAGACAACACACACACCCACACACACAGTGTGCATGTTTTTTTTACCGTACGATGAGGAAACAGAGAAGTATATAAAGTCTTATTTTTCTACTGTAACCCTGGAGACAGGAATCTCTAAACTTGAGTACCGCTCTGAAATCCTAAAGATGTTGTATGTTGCCTAGCAACTGTTTCCCCACATCTCTCTGTGTCTTCTGTTTCTCTTTCTTCCTTTGTTTGTATATTTGACCAAATTCTCCTTTTTTCTCTCTCATCTTGTAGTTAAGAACCGACTCTCGGGAGACGTGCAGAACAGAGGCTGGTTTATTAATTTTTATGTTCTTGTGAATAAATGAGTAACCAGGACCAGTCAGTTGTCTCAATGGTGTGAAAGCGACCTGACGCTGCAGGTTTGCGTTGTGTTTGGCCGAGGCTGGGTGGAATCTTGTCTCGGCTCACCACGTCTTTCGCTGTATCTCCCCTCCCCTTACCTCTTACTTCTCTTTGTGTCAGGTGAGGAGTCGCAGCTGGCGGAGGCTTTCTGTGATATGATTGGCAGCTCTATCTGTCACTCAGCCCCTGGGACTCTCCCTGCTCTAATTAGGTCGCTTGGCTCGCTCACCTCCCAGGGCTGGATGCTACAGCAGAGCGCAGATCAAATGACAAGCCCTTGTTTTGTGGGGACTTTTAAAGGTGGTGGCAGAAGGCAGAGGAAAGGCATCTGTTTGGTGTCTGCAGTCTTCTTTCTGCACACGTGTGGTGCTTTCGTGTCACTCGGGACGCCTCGCAAGCGCAATAATGTGCATTGCTCTTCATTTGTGTTGCAAAATGCCAGAGGGGAGTTCAGCTTCTTGTGGGTTAATTTGATTTCCGTGGGTTAATTGATGAAGGGGGGGAGTCATTGCCTGCTCTTATTTCTGCCATTGGCTGTTCTAATAGGTGACTTCTTAGTGTTAGCATCACAGTCTTTGCTGATATTTTGGCTCCTCTCTTGTTTTCTTTTTTGGGAATTCTGAAAAAAAAAAGAAGAAGTGAAACTGATATCGTAAGTCCAAAAAAGCTAAGTCTGGTCCTCTGGACATTCAAAAAACAAAACAAAACAAAGCAAAAAAAACTGTAGAAACGTTTCGTCTTTCGTCCGAAAGACTTCGGACATCGTGATATCGTAAGTCTTGATATCGTAAGTCTTTGTTCACTACGGCTTTTCGTGTCACACCATAAAACAGATAGTGTGGTTTTATGCGGCAAAAACAATCGGCTAATGCAACAGAAAGACAAATGAGGTGTGGCTACAGCCAGTGATGTAGTCTACATTTTTATACAGTGCTTAGAAAGCAAAGTACACTGGTTAGTACAATGTGATCGTCAATGTATTTTGATTTTTAAGCATATTGATCATTTGCAAATTGATGCTTATATTTGACTAAATGAGCAACAAACTGTACAACAGTTGGCTTTGTATTAAAACATGTTATAGCATTTATAAAACAGTATCAAAGCAAAACGTTCAAGTATTAAATTTATACAGTCTCCTTTAAATCTCTCTCAGACAGTACAGTTTTGTGCTTCTCAATAAAACCCCAAAACAAATCTTATCTTGAGCCTTTAAAGCATCGCATGTGATCTGAACAGACTCCAAACACTGGCAGCCGCTCAAGTGTCTGAACTGATTTGACGTAGATGAGAAAGGGACGCCATTGTGACCGGGTAAGTGTTTTGCGTGTGCCAGAGAAGGTAAAACTGCTGATACAAGATGTTTTTCAATAGCCTTAAGTGCATTCTTTGTCAGACTGTGAGGCTCTTACGTTGTTGTTAGAATCCTAAAGAAGTGGCACGTCTCTTAAACAATTCTCCCGTCTCGTTCTCTCTCTCTCTCCTGCGGGACTGAATTAACCACAGATCCACTTAGATGCAACTTCAAACAATCGCATCAGCTGCACTCCAGATTGGATAGTGGCCTTAAGAAAGCTCAAGCAGTTGCATATAATCAGAGGAAATACTTTTTTATGAACCTTATGCTTTTCTATTATAGTTCTTTGGTTTCCTCCCACATTCCAAAAACAAACATTTTAGGTAGAGCTATGCCATTAATCATCTTTGTTGTTTCAAATTTTGCTATATCCCAATCATTAAAACAGTAAAATTGAAAAAGAAAAAATAATTATATTACATTCTTTGCCGTATTCTGCTTTGTGAGCTTGCTGTCGTCTGGTCTCGCCTCTTGCTGCAGCCTCTGTGTGTGAAACGAGTGTGTGTGTGTGTGTGTGTGTGTGTGTGTGTGTGTGTGTGTGTGTGTGTGTGTGTGTGTGTGTGTGCAGACACAGGGAGATGAACTGGATTCCAAAACATTTAACACCAATTCCAAAGTTTATTACAAAACAACCAACGCTGAAACAACTTGTGTGACATGGGAGAACTTTCGTTTGCGTTTTGTCGGTACATGAAACAGGTGGCTAAGTTGGTAGAGCTGCCTCCTCTCAGCGAGAAGGTTGCTGGTTCAAATCCTGGCATGGGTGGAATTTGCATGTTCTCTCTATGTATGCATGGGTTTTCTCTCCAGGTACTTCGGTTTCCTCCCACAGACCAAAAACATGCATCTTAGACTGACTGGTAACTCTAAATTGTCCCTAGGTGTGAGTGAGAGAGTGAAAGGTTGTTTGTCTCATTTGTCTCTATGTGGCCCTGTGATGGACTGGATGGGTACCAGTGCCCCCCACAACCCAAAAAAGGGAAGAAGTTGGTAAAAGATAATGGATGGATGGATGGATGGATGGATGGATGGATGGATGGATGGACGAATGGTACATGAATGACTCGGCTCACACAGAGAAGTCGTGTCCGTCTGAACCATCAGATCAGAGAGAAGAGGAGCAGCTATAAACTCTTCCTCATGAAACATGACAAGAAGGGAGGAACATGACTTTAGTACAGACTTTGCAGCTGTGTGTGGGGATGCATATACTCTGCTAATAAAATGATGATGATAATAATAATAATGATAATAAAGTCATTTAGGTGAAGTGTTTCCAAGACACTATTATAACTCAGTTTGACTTTGGTAATTCTTTAGTATCAAGCTTGAAATTCCTCAACCACTCAAAATCAGTTATAACACAATACTGTAGTTTTATCAATCAATCAATCAATCAATCAATCAATCAATCAATCAATCAATCAATCAATCAATCAATCAATCAATCAATCAATCAACTTTATTTCTATAGCACATTTTAAAAACCACAGGGTTAACCAAAGTGCTGTACAATAACACAAAGGACAAGTTAATTAAAATGATAAAAAAAAAAAACAAAGCATACAAAAAATAAAAAATACATATAACAGTACCAGTCTCACTGCAGGTGTGTTAAAATGCCATATATCAAGATCACGTGTTAAAAGCCAAGGTATAAAAGTGTTTTTTAAAAGGGATTTAAAAACAGGAAGAGAGGAGGCCTGTCTGACACCCAATGGTAAGTTGTTCCACAGTCTGGGAGCAACGACAGCAAACGCTCTGTCACCTCTGAGTTTCAGCCTACCATAGTTTTGGGGACTGTCAGCAGCAACTGATCAGCTGATCTTAGAGATCGAGGAGGGCAGTAAGGCTGAAGCAGCTCAGACAAATATGGTGGGGCAAGGTTGTTCAGGCATTTAAAAACAAACAGCAAAAGTTTAAAATGAATTCTGTAGTGCACAGGGAGCCAGTGAAGGGATGCCAGGATGGGAGTAATATGCTTGCGCCTACGGGTCTGAGTTAAGAGGCGAGCAGCAGAGTTCTGCACAAGCTACAGACGGGCGAGAGAGGTCTGGCTGATGCCTACATACAGTGCATTACAGTAGTCAAGACGAGATGTGATAAAAGCGTGGATTAATTTCTCCAAGTCAGGTCTTGCTAGGATTGGTTTCACTTTTGCAATTTGGCGAAGTTGATAAAAACTTTTCTGAATGACACTGCTTATCTGTTTATTAAATTTAAAATCAGACTCAAACTTCACCCCCAGATTGGTGACAGAGTCCCTGAGATAACATGACAGTGAGCCAAGGTCTATGCTGGAAGAAGGACAGCAACTCGGTCTAAACATCATGACTTCAGTCTTGTTCTCGTTTAGACTAGCGAAAACCATGCCTTAACATCATTAAGGCAGTGTGTTTATACTTTAGGCTATTTATTGCTATAATTATAAAAGATAAAGTGAATGTTTGGTTTATCTGATGCGTGAAGCAGTTTTATTGCTTCTTTGTTCTCTGAAACACGTGAGGAAGTTAATTTTACAAAACGACGGATGTTTAGTTATAAATTATTGAAACCCTATCAGCTGATTTTTAAGTAAGTTACTAAGTGTTAGTGAAGACTTGGGCAATATATATCAGGTACTCCATTAGACTAGGAATGTGCGATATGGCATAAAATTCATATCACAATATGTATTGTGAAGGGTGGCGATAGCGATATATATTGCGATATGTTTTTGGTATAAAACTTGCAATAGGAATGAAAAAAAGCATAGGGTGTCCTTTTGCCATAATTTATTTTGAAAACTGCTATACCACAAAATAATCTCTATTAAGAAAATTTCACTACTAGGTCCAGAGAGTTTTTAAATAATTAACAACTCAAGCATTAGGCTTCTTTCTTGTAGTGCAAAACAGTGCAAAATATATCTTGTGTAGTTTTAGCCATAAGTTTTAAACTAAAGAATATGTTGTTAACTCTTAACAGTTTCCAATATTGTCACTTAAGAAATGAACAGTAACAGAGCAGCATTTTACACTGAAAACACTTCACCCTCCAACCCTCTAGTGGGCGTCTCCTTCAGCTTTAAGGAGAACTGACAAGGCAACCAGTTTCCTCTGTGGCTTTGACAAGAGGGTCTCGCAGTAAAATCACACAACACAGCGTTCTGTTCACAGATCAGAGGGCATGTTTCTCTAAAGCTGACCAACGCTTACTTTAACTTTCGACAAAAAAAAAAAAACTCTACGGAACGCAGCATTTTGCGCATGCATCAGAATATGGCAACACTATGGCAAGCTGGCCATAGTTAGCTTATAGCTTCGCTAGCACTCGAAGAAAATACTTTAACAACACTTACGCACAGTTTTCAACACAAAAGAAGTAACGATTAACTCTGACAACTCTGATTGTACACTTCAACAATCAACACCACTTATGCACAGTTTTAAACTAAAAAAAGTAAAGATTAAATCGGACAACTCTGATTTTGTTGTTAGCCGGTAGAAGACAGATCTCTATTGTAGGCTAAATTTCTATCGTTTCTACCGTGTACCGTTTATATCGCGTATCCCTACAGTAGACTGGTTCAAATCTTATCTCTCTGACCGCACTCAATTCATTCAGATTAAATCCTTCTGTTCCCAGTCTTCCCCTGTCTCCATGGGTGTCCCCCAAGGCTCTGTCCTCGGACCCCTCCTCTTCATCATTTACCTCCTTCCTATAGGTCACATCTTCCGGAAATACGGCGTCCATTTCCACTGTTATGCTGATGACACAGCTCTACTTGTCAACAAAACCAAACTCCAACCACCCTCCATCCTCACCGACTGTCTCAATGAGCTAAATCACTGGTTTTCTAACAATTTCCTTCAACTAAACAGTAACAAAACAGAAATCATTCTTGTTGGTACCAAAAACTCTATTTCAAAATCAGAACATCTTCTCGTCCCCCTTAAAGCTGCAGTATGTAGCTTTTTTTATGAACATATTTCTTCACTCTGTCACTACCTCCTGACAGACTGATGTTAGCCAGGTAATCTCTGAAAAAAATTTAAAAAAAAATATTGTCCCCTTGCTTCTCCAGGTGGTAAATAAGCATTTCTAAAAAGAAAAGGTGACCCGCCATTTTCCAGCCAATAAAAACAGAGTTTGTAACCAGCCAATAAAAACAGAGCTTGAATTTGAATCAGCCAATAAAAACAGAGCTTGAATTTGAAATTCAACAGACCACAAGGGGGCAGAGCCACATATGGCTCTGAGGGGGAGGGATCAGAATGCTTTGCCTGTTGAAAATATTTCTAACTGCTGCAGTTCTACAGAAACTGCATACTGAACCTTTAACAACTCTCTGCTATCCCCCTCCCCTCAGGTCAAGAGTCTCGGTGTCATCTTCGACACCACTCTCTCCTTCACTTCACACATCAACAATGTTACTCGGTCTGCCTATTTCCACCTCCGTAATATTAACCGTCTCCGTCCTTCTCTCACACCCCGCTCCACAGCCATCCTGGTGCACAGTCTTGTGACTTCCCGTATCGATTACTGCAACTCCCTTCTCTACGGCCTCCCCAACAAATCTCTCCACAAGTTACAGATGGTCCAGAACTCAGCTGCCCGTGTCATCACTCAAACCTCCTACTATAATCACATCACTCCTGTCCTGCAGCAGCTCCACTGGCTCCCGGTTAAATCACGCATCATCTTCAAAATTCTACTTCTCACGTTCAAATCTATCCACAACCTTGCCCCTCCTTATCTATCTGACCTCCTACAAATCTCCATCCCATCACGCTCTCTCAGGTCCTCCTCTTCACTACATCTCCATGTACCCTCTGCCCACCTCTCCACCATGGGGAGCAGGGCCTTCACCTGCTCTGCCCCTCACCTCTGGAACGCTCTACCGCCAGACCTTCGAAACACCACCTCCCTTTCTCTGTTCAAGACAGCCCTGAAAACACATCTCTTTAGACTAGCTTATCATTAACTTTACTAAATGTATTTTTATTATTTTGCATTTTATAATCTTTATGTATTTTATATTTCAATTTGTCACTGATAATGTTTGCACTGTATTGATTTGTTAAGTGTCCTTGGGTGTCCTGAAAGGCGCTTTTAAATAAAATGATGATTATTATTATTATTATTATTATTATGTTTAATCACAGATAACGTTTTGACATTACGTTATTGTTTGTTTTGAACACTGCCACGTTTTCCATGTGCTATCTGAAACTGTCTTCCTGTTACTCATCATTGTCCTACTTTTGAGAGAATAAAAACCCAGCACACACTTTCCAATTCAGATTTGATCTCAAACAGTTTTGAAACTTGTTTCAGTGTCTTGAGGTGATCTCCCATTTTCAAAGTCTGCTGCTCTGAAAATTGATTATTGTCTCTCTTCTTGTGTGGTTCATAAGGTGAAGGTGTTTAAAAATCCTATCAATTATGTACATATATACACGGACGCCTCAAAAGATACAGCTAATAGAATAGGGATAGCATTCATTGTACCACAGTTTCATATTAAAGTAGGAAAAAGGGTTAGTGATGGAGTATCAGTTTATACAGGAGAAATGCTCGCTTTACTCTTAGCAGTTCAATGGGTAGAAGAGGTAAGACCGTCAAAGTCACTCATTTGCTCAGATTCTAGTTCATCATTATACAGTTTGCAGCACAACTAGTCAGATAGTAGACCAGATATATTAATTGAAATACAACAAACACTATACAGGATCAACATGATGGGTATTACAGTAAATTTTATATGGGTTCCAGCACATCATGGGGTTGTGGGGAATGAAACGGCAGACAGGATGGCTAAGGAGAGTACTAGTCGAGATGTGGTAGATATTAATGTTAAGTTTGGTTTAAAAGAAATAAAGGGTATAATAAAACAAAAAATGAAAGAAAGGTGGCAAAAATTATGGGAGGAAGAAAAGAATGGCCGGTGGTTTTATAAAATTCGAAGGAAAATTGGAGAAAGGAGAAGAACAATAAGAAACAGGAGAGAAGAAACTATTTCACGACTAAGAATAGGGCACACTGGGCTGAACAGCACATTATCAAAGTCAAAGTCAAAGTCAACTTTATTGTCAAAACTGCAATATGTACAGGACATACACAGGATTGAAATTGCATTTCTCTCTGTCCCTCGGTGCAACAGTAAACATTTAAACACTAAAACACTAAAACATTTAATAAACATAAGCATAAAATGAAATAATAAAAGTGTAATACTGTCCTGAGTTTTTGCATAGTAGTTTTTGCATAGTAGTAGTATGAAAGTATGAAAAGTTACACCAACACTAAAACACTAAACATTTAATAAACATAAGCATAAAATGAAATAACAAAAGTGTAATACTGTCCTGAGTTTTTTGCATAGTAGTATAAAAGTGTAAAAAGTATATCTATAAAATAAAATGAAAGTTCTGGCATTGACATTTGTAATAGAGTGACAAAGCAGCATATGAAGTTTATGTACACAGTATATGTATGAGGTAGTTGATATTGGTATAGAGGTAAAGTGGCATATGCAATAAGGCTAGTAAAAAATATATATATATATATATATCAGCAGTAGTGTAGATATAAAAAGTAGTGTAAATGTAAACAGTAGTAATAAATGTAAACAGTAGTATTGAATGAAAACAGTAGTAATAAATGTAAACAGTGAATGTAAACAGTAGTATGACTATAGGCAGTAATGTAATACAAACATTAGTGCAAATATAAGAAGTAGTGCAAACTGAATGAGCACATGACCGTGAGTTGAGTGAATAACCCGTTTTGATGACACAGAGTCCAGTGTTAAAATCTTTGTGTTGTGTGGTGGTGTGTGAAAGTTTTTTGTGATTAAGGCAGTACAAGTGGGAGGGAGGGCAGAGCAGGCAGAGAGTTTAGCATCCTGACTGCCTGATGAACAGAGCTGTCATTTAGTCTGCTGGTTCGAGCCTGGAGACTCCTCAGTCTCCTCCCTGAAGGCAACAGGCTGAAGCAGCTGTGTAGTGGGTGTGTGGGATCACCTGCATGCAGAGGGCTTTCCGAGTGAGGCGGTTGCTGTGTAAGTCCTGTTTATGTTTAATAAGGAAACATCAGACAGGGAAATGTGAGTGTGGAGAAGAGGAAACAATAGAACACATTATTTTACATTGCAGGAGATATCAGGTTCAAAGAAATAAGTTGATTAGGAATCTTAGTAGATTGAAAATGACATTGGACATTGTAGATTTATTGCAGAAATAATCAGGAAATAGGGGCTATCAGGCTATATTTTATTTTTTTCAAACAGTGTAGATTGCATACGAGGCGTGGTGAGAGGACGCTGGTGAGTTTGCCGCTTTTCCGGGCTAAAACGTTTTTTTTTTACTGTTGCCATATTAGTGGACATTTTTCTGGACTTATTTTGTTCAATGATTTATCAATCAAGGACTTTACAGACAGCTTAGTTAGCACTTCCTAACCGGAATTTGGGCTGTCAACCTCCTGTCAACTCCAGCACAGCAGCACGTACTTTGCTTGGAAAACTACGTAGCTTATTGTTTGTGCTTACCTTTTGCCTCTGTCATCCTCCTGTGTCGTCTGGACTGTTCTGGATTTTCTCCTGTGCTCCACTTCAAGTTATGCTCATTCAAGTAACATCTCACTGCTTCTAGGATATTTTTTCCGGAGCCGTGGGTCTGCTTTTAGTGGCTAGCTCTGTGCTAGCTTCCCCCGGCTTGGCTGGCTCAATGTTGACCTACTCCGCTTCGCAGCTGATTGGACTTAACAACTGCTCCATTCCATCTTCTGTTTCCATCATCAAACAACTGGGACTTCTGCGTAGACCTCGTTACATCCATAGAGGCTCTTGGAAGAAATCTGTTCATTCTCGGCAAGCCATCCCTTCTGTCTGGTCTACGAGACGTGTCGCACTTCGATTACGTCATCAGAACGCTGCGTCTGTAGTCCTTTGTAGTCTACAGCACACGAAGTGGCAAGGAAAACGTGGAGTGGACTTCAGTCTGCTTAAACCTCTTCTAAAGGCTTCTACTAAACTGGTATTAAAATATAACTTTTCAATGCGCAATCATTATCCAACAAATCATGTCTAATTCATGATCACATTCTGGAGAAGAACTTGGACCTCATGTGCCTTACAGAAACATGGCATCAACCAGATGTGTAAAGTTCTCTGAATGAAGCTTGTCCCTCTGGATACAGTTATCTGCAGAGAGCCCGCTGCACTGGCCACGGTGGTGGGACGGCTGTAATTTACCACAGCAATTTAAAATTGTCACATCTGGCTTCTCAGGACTTTTCTTCTTTTGAATGGCCTTAAACCTCAAAGCCCCCCTCCTGATGAATGTTATATTGATTTATAGACCTCCCAAACCGCATGTTTCATTTAACTTAGAGATGCATGACCTCCTCATTTTCTTCTGCACCTCCCCTGTGAAAAATATTTTTCTTGGAGATTTAAATATCCACATAGGGAATTCCTCTTCCCCTCTGGCAACATATTTTAAGTCTCTTTTGGACTCTCTCAGTCTCACCCAACATGTTGACGCCCCTACTCACAACAGGGGACATACTCTGGATTTGGTGATTACAGACACTGTACTTATCAATAACTTATCTGCTATTGAGAGACGTGTAAAATCATCTGGTCTCTCTGTACATAAGCAGGCATACAAAGATCATCAGAAAGCCTACGCCTACTCTCTTAAAGAAGCACGCTCCAAATATTATTCCAACATCATCAACAACTGCCCTGGAAACTCTAAACAGCTCTTCTCCACAATAACTCATCTGCTTAATCCCATTAAAGAAACTCATGAGGACTCTGTTCAAAAATGCAACCTGTTCCTTTCATTCTTTAAAAACAAAGTTGACTCTATCAGACCTCAGCTCCACAACCTCCCTGATATTCGTTTGCCATCTACCCATCTGCATTCTGGGTCCCTGAGCAGCTTTGATGAAGTTGTTCAGAGTGAGATGGAGACCATCATCAAGAAAATGAAGCCTTCATCCTGCGCCCTGGTTCCATTCCCCTCATCTCTCATAAAACCCAATCACTCTGCAATAAGCCCATTAATCACACAAATAATAAATAAGTCTCTACAATCTGGTCATGTTCCACTGCCTCTAAAAATTGCCAACATTAGGCCTCTTCTGAAAAAATCTAATTTGATCCGGACATTCTTTCTAATTACCACCCAATTTTCCACCTCCTATTTCTGTTTAAAGTGCTGGAAAAAGCAGTTGCTTCTCAGCTGCAGGTCCATCTACAACAACACTCTTTGTATGAGAAGTTTCAGTCTGGCTTCCGTGCAGCTCACAGTACTGAGACTGCATTGCTGAGAGTAACAAATGATGTCCTCATGGCTGCTGACATTGGTTCTCCCTCCCTTCTTGTCCTCCTTGACCTCACTGCAACTTTCGACACTGTGGACCATAGTATCCTCCTCCACCATCTTCATGTGGAGGTCGGTCTCTGTGACACTGTCCTGGACTGGTTTACATCTTTCCTCTCCAATAGGCTGGAATGTGTTAGTCTTGGCAATGCCACTTCCCAGACTGTCTGTGTCTCCTGTGGTGTCCCTCAAGAGTCAGTTCTGGGGCCCCTGCTATTTTCACTTTACATGCTGCCTTTAGGTCAAATTATTAATCAGTTCAACATTTCTTTTCACTGTTATGCCGATGATACACAGCTTTACATCAGGACTGGAGCATCATCATCATCACCATTGTCATCTCCATCTTCACTCACTGCCCTCTCTACCTGCCTGGAGGAAATAAGGGCATGGATGAATCAGAACTTTCTTCAATTAAACTGCTCCAAGACTGAGGCCATACTGATTGGCACCCCTCACCAGGTACAAACATCAACTATAACAACAATTTCCTTTTCTGGACAAGACATCCCCCTCTCCACCTCTGTTACAAATCTTGGAATAAAAATGGACTCTCATCTTACATTTGAAAATCACATTAAGCATCTGTTTAAAACCTGCTTCTTCCATCTTCGAAACATCTCCAAACTTCGCCCATCTCTAACTTTTTCTGATGCTAAGAAACTCGTCCATGCCTTTGTCTCCTCCAGGCTCGACTACTGCAACTCCCTGTTTACTGGAATCCCTGGCAAAAACGTTCAGAAGCTTCATTATATTCAAAACAGTGCAGCAATGATTCTATTGAGAGTTCGTAAATTTGAACATATTACACCCATTCTCCATAACCTCCATTGGCTTCCTGTCACCTACATAATTCAGTACAAAACTGCTCTCATTACATACCAATGCTTACACGGAACTTCACCTGATTATCTAAAGGACATTCTTGCACCCTATTCATCCACCCGGTCTCTACGATCCCAGAACAGTAATCTCCTTCACATTCCATGAACCAACTTGAGGACTATGGGAGACCGGGCATTCTGTGTGGCTGCCCCCCGCCTTTGGAACTCCCTCCCTGATTTTCTGAGAGCTCCACAGTCACTGGTTGACTTTAAACAAGGCTTGAAGACTTTTCTTTTTAAGCGAGCCTACTCTGCCTCCGCATGATTTTATCTTTGATCTTGGTTGATATTCTCATTGTTTTTAATTGATTTTATTATTGATTTTTGTTGTTTTATCATTGATTTTACTTGATTTTATCACTTGTTTTTATTTGATCTTTGATTTTAGTTGCACTTTGTAGCACTTTGAGATTTTTGTTAATGAAAAGTGCGTTGCAAATTAAATTGATTATTATTTATTATTATTATTGTATAATAGGATATAAAAGGATTTTTTTTTATTATTATTATTTTTTGTCATGTGGTCCACACTCCTTACCACTTGGTGGCGGTAATGCACCATTACGTTGTTTGCCAACCGCCAATGAACACCACAAGAAGAAGAAGTTGCAATTGTCGTAGGAATCACAGACACAACTGGTTCCTACGACATGTGCAAACGAGTTGCACCTGTCGTAGGAACCACCGACACAACTGGTTCCCACATGTACATACAGTACTTATATTAGACACATATACA
>JBBPBX010023494.1:12408-34494 GCA_038048925.1 Garcialebias charrua | reverse complement strand
CATGGTGATGAGTGCTGCAGACAGAAAGAGGAGCTTAACCTGGACGTGGAATGAATGCAGCATGCCAGTGTGACAGATTACAGCAGTAATAGACGCCCCGGCCAAATCCTGACAGGGATTACAATCATATTTTCAAATGGCTCAGGGTCGGCTGAAGGTCGGCCGGCTCCACAGCTTCTGTACGAAATCCCTGACACAAGCAGGGCATTTATTATTAGTTAATAAAGCCTGTTTTCTTTAGATTCAACAGCATTTGAGAAACATTTCTTTCAATGCTCCCTCCACTTTCAGGTATGTATATCACAAATAAGCTAAGAAAATTAGCTTAGCCTATAGCATCAATCAGTCCCTCCAGGAAGTAGTAGTTACGTGATTGAAATTGTTACAAGTTCAACTAAACTCCCTAAAGTTTGCTCAGATTCTTAATTTTGATCAGTCACCACAACTTTTCCCCCAATTTGACCAATCATCTTAACCGGTTTGAGATTAATGGAATCTGACATGAAAATGTGTTTGGGGCCAGATTTACCATCAAATATGTAATTTAAAGTATTTTCTTGAAGTATTGTATAAAAGTAGTGGAAAATGTGCAACTTTGTAATGGAAGAAACAAAAACTGGTTTCACGAGTACCGGTACTCATCTACAACAAAACATGCCCAAAAGGAGTTCCAGTTTTTTTTTCCCTATAGCTCTTCGACACCAGATGGCGCCAACAAGCTCACACCTGTAGACCATTATCCTAATGAGCTGTAGGAGTATAACTGGCAGATGATGACTTCAATCAAACGCTGGTGCATTGTCAGCATACTGGTAGTTGTGTTCCTGGCTACGTTACCATTGCTAGTGTTGTAAAGACTAAACATTTGTCTCATGTGTTTCAGTTCTGACTCCTGTGTTCCTCCTGTGCCTTGGACCTCCCTGGTTTCATCGTTAAAGCCTCCTAGTGATTCCTCCAGCCGTTCCTTGCCTTCCTTTACCTGTCCACCAATCTATGCAACCTTTCTGGGACCTCCTCGTTTGTGACTACTAGAACTATTGGACCCTCACCCATGCCGTGACCTTCCCCTCTGATAGTAAGAGACAAAAAACATCTTGAATCAGACGCATGGATCTAAACCAGCATATTAACTCTTGTTCTTACTCTCCAGGGTTCCAGTCCCTCCCAGCTGAGCTGCAGCTCTACTGTTGATTTCATATTTGAAGGTTTGGTTTGTGGTTCGAGCACTCAAAATCAGCTGATTTACGAGCTAAACCGTAAGATGGAAGCAATTTGTGGAAATCGCAGTCCACCTGTGTCTTCTGGGACTCCCCAGCATGTTGGGGATGATCTTGGAGGGAGCTTATAAGCTCGGACCAGTGGAATGCCCACAAATTTGGCCATTTTGGATACAAACTATCAGCATGCTGTTTCTCAAGACTGATGAGAAATTACAGTCTGCCTGAAAAAAAAATCAACAATTGTGGCTTATCTGAATCCGACTCCCCCGTTTGGCCTTGAAGCAGGTCAGCTTATCAAAAATTTCCTGGGATACGTGTAAACTAAGGAAAAGCTCTGTCTATTGGTCACATACTGTAGATTGTTACAAGTAAACCCCTGAAATGTACAAAATTTAAAGAGCAAACATGTAAAACGGTCATATTTACACAAATTGTCACCTCAAGAGTCTGAAAGGTATGCACCATAACTCATGTTCCCCGAAGGAAGGGAAAGAGGTGCAACATATGCTATGGGAATTGCGCCCCCGCACGATTACCTGAAGGAATACATTCACGCCTTTACGGCAAGGGCGTCAGCGTTGCGCCAGAGGCCCCGCCCTCTGGGTATTTAAGCCGCTGACGCCCATCCATCTTTCTCCAAAATGCACTTCACCGAGCTTTCAGCATTGAAAGGGCCAGATATGTTGCACCTCGTTCCCTTCCTTCAGGGAACATGAGTTATGGTGCATAACTTTCAGTTCCCTTTCAGTCATGTCTCTCGGTGCAACATATGCTATGGGAACGTAATTCATTCACGCCCTTGAAATGCTCAGTAAAATGCATGCTAGTGTGAACGTCTGCCCTTGATCAGCAGGCATCTCAAGGCTACTTTCTACTGTGTGTTAGAAAGGACAGCCTGAGTGACATCACACGCAGTAACATCCAAACTGTAATGCTTTGCAAAAGTGTTTATTGAGCTCCAGTTCACCGCAGCACAAATGTCTGCAACTGGTACACCCTTGAACAGTGACCACGAAGTGGCCAAGCCTCGAGTAGAGTGAGTGTGCACTCCAGAGGGCACCTGTTGACCTTTGCTACTGTACGCCCTTTTTATGGCTTCAGTGTGAGAGGCGTTGCTTTGAGAGGGCCTTTACGGTAGCAGGTGCTGCAAAGCACACAAACAGTTGAATTGTTTTTCTCCATTGGGCTGTTCTCTGCATGTAAGTGCTTAAAGCCCTCACAGGGCAAAGAGCCTTCAGCCTTTCCTGTTCCCGAATAAGGACAGGAGCAGGTGGAAAAGAGGAGAGATCAAAGTCCAGACTTCTAGGGTTTAAAGTCAAGACCTTGGGGATATATGCGGGATTAGGCCTCAAGGTGACCTTTGACCCATCAGGGGCTAATCTGGTACACATTGGATGTACAGACAAGGCATGGAGATCACCCACGCATTTCGCCAAGCAAAGTGCCAGGAGTAGAGCAGTCTTATAAGATAATAAGTCTATCGTAATCACGCTCAGTGGCTCGAATGCGGGATCACAGAGAGCCCCCAAAACCAGACTAAGATCCCAACCAGGGGTCAGGACGATGCTGGGGGGTCTCAATCTTAGCACGTCCCTCATAAATCTTATTATAATTGGATGCGCGTCAGGCATCTTGTTTCCCCAGCCTTCGTGACAGGCTGAAATTGCTGATAGGAACACCTTAATTGGTGAGAAAGAACAACGTTTTTCCAGTAAGTCCTGAAGAAAAGTCAAGAGCTGAGCCAGGTCACATGAATAAGAAATAATATTTCTTTCTGTGCGCCACGCTTCAAAAATACGCCATTTTTGTGCGTAAAGAGACTGTGTTGATACAGCTCGGTCCTGTTGAATGGTTTTTACCATATTTTCTGGCAGGCCTGATGCCACCAGTTTGTTCCTTTCTGCCACCAAGCTGAAATTTCTTACAGCTCCCAGCCTAAATGGCGAGACTGCTCCTTCTGGTGACGTAGTGTGTCGCTGAAGAGGAGCAGTTGGTGAAACCAGTTCTCCTCCAAGGGCCCTGGATTCTGTGATCCCCTGAGGGTCAACAATGTTAGGGAGCTGGCCTTTTTGCAGAAGTGCCGCCATACTACTCTGATCAAGAGTGTTCGAGGGCAGAGGCAATCTGTTGTCATTATTAGACAAAAGTGGAACAGAATGTCTGTTTTTCCTATTTTTGTTTGGGGTCATGTGACTGAGGAGCTACGAGTTTTGTAAACGAGCAGATCTCCTGAGCCCAGTCCATTTCCTGGATGGGTCTGGTTTACTGGTCTCCAGCTTTAACAGAGCGCTGGAACCAGACAAACTACCGGGGGTCTGTGTTTCACCCGGTGGGTGGATGTTGTTGAAGAGCAGAGCTGAATCAGCATAGTGAGTATGGTCACATGCTGCAGGATCATTGCTTGAACATTGCATGTCGCCCATCAAAGATAAGGGGACAGCCGCAGCGTGAGAACGTGGAGATGGTTCTTTGTGCTTGGCAAACGTTAAATTGGTTGGTGACAGACAGTGATGGCATAGTTACATTGAAAAGGTAACTTAGTTAAGTTACTGATTAGTCCTTGGGAAAAGTAACTTAGTTAAGTTACTGATTACTTGATTTGGAAAGTAACTAAGTTAGATTACTAAGTTACTTTATTAGTTACTTTCAGCAGCTGCTGACAAGAACTCTGTCACAATACATAAAATTTTAAATGTAAAATAATTACTAATAAAAAATATTCAAAAAACACAATGGTCTTTCTTGACTTCATTAAACATAAATACTTGTTTTTATAAAACATAAAATTGTCTGAGTTCATTAAACATAAATACTTTTGATAAAAAAATATAAGGTAGTATTTCTTGATTTCAATATCATAAATGAAGGTTGAATGAATAAAGAAATACTTGCTTTATATAAAAAAGTGTCTTTCTTTACTTCACTAAACAAATAATATTTTTACAACAAAGACTTATAAAATGTTTATTTTGAAAATGTGTCAAGTGAACAATACGTTTGTATAGGCCAGCTGTCACTCTTTCAGGGATGAAGATGTTCACATCCTTGATAGAGAGGAACAATGGTTTGAGAGAGGAGTAAAGGAGGCCATCTTTGTGAAAAGAAACCATCCATCATTAAACAGAGGTGGAGGCCTCCGGGTTCAACTGTCTACCTCTTACAATGCTGTTATTGCTAGTGTCACTCAGCCCTCTGTGAATAGCAAACAATCAGGGTGCTAATGATCCATTGTTAGGCTGATGGTCCTCCTTGATCATGTGAGCAGCTGGTTTTGGCTGTCATCAACAAACTGGTTGATCCACTGTGAGAGGGTGCTATTTATAAGACTGAGTTGAATACAGCTCCTCAGACTGAGAAGTCTTTCTGATGAAATATGAAACGTTTCTACAATTTTTTTGTTGTTGTTTGTTTTGTTTTTTGAATGTCCAGAGGACCAGACTTAGCTTTTTTAGATTTTTCTACCTGCAGCAGCATCACATACTTCTTAGCTGCATGTGGATGTCCTTAGTTTTTTCATAAAGTGCTGAAGTGTTGACGCTCAGTAAAGCCTGCAGATCAGACGATGCAGAGATTTAAAAACTCCTACAGTTTGTGTTATTGATCTGGACTGATTACCTGATAAAAGTTGCAGCTGCTGTTAGCGCCTTAGCGTTCACGTTCGGATGATGTCGTTAAATCCGTTCAAGTAGACGTGTTGCTGCTGCAGATCCAGTCTTGTGAAACAAAGTCCATGCACAGCTTTGAATTTGCGCTCCTCTTTTAACAAGAAAGCTGAAACTCAGGTCGCATAGAGCAGACGTCACGTCACAGTCTTTTTTTTAATCACTCCTCCTCAGCTCAGCTCCAGGACGCGCTGCTGGTGTCAGGTTTCACACTCACAGCAGGTGACGGAATGTCCGCATAGACTCGTCTTTTTTTTAAAAATCACTCCCCGAGACGCATTGAGGAAATAAAATAAATACAGTACTACAGAAAATGACAAAAAGTAACGCACAATAATTTGATGAAAGTAACTTTAATCTGATTACTGGATTTTTAAATAGCAACGCGTTAGATTACTCGTTAATGAAAAAAGTGGTCCGACAAGAGTAACGCGTTACTTTGTAACGCGTTACCTGTTACTTTGTAACGCGTTACTGACATCACTGGTGACAGAGAGCTCAGTTCTCTTCGATTAAAAGGAAGAGGAATCTGATTCAGCCCTCGTTTGTTTATACACACAGCCGTTTGATCACAATCGCCTTTGTAAATGTGTGAAGCTTGTGATCGCCTGTGGGCTTCTGCCGTAGCCCCCCGACCCTTACTGGGAGTCGTTGAATGGGTGTCCAGGAAAGTGGCTCATCAGATTCTGTCGGCGCGCCTCCCTGGGGCGCGGACATGTCAAGTGTTCGCTTTGCTTGTGTATTGTCTGCCCCGTGGTTCACAACGGAGCGGGGGCTGGAGCACGTGACCCCCTCACCTGTCTCCGTGAGGGGTGTGGGGCCTGCTTGCAGATACCTCTGTGCCTGTCCACTACACACGGAACAGAGGCACCCTGCTGGGGCTTATCGATTAGGCTAACACCCCGTGAGCCGTGAGGGAGGGGGGGGCCCCTCCCTTTATGTCGGCTGGCAGGCCAGAGGGACCCGTTCTGCTGAAGTTATTGTGTTTGTTGTTTTGTTTTTTGAGAGTCAATAAAACAGAGATGGGCTGTTTTTTTAGCTTTATTCGTGCTTAAGTGTAACGACATGTTTGATTTTATGTCACTCACAGCAGGAAAAACATGATTTGTGCATGCAACAGAGTTACCAGCTTTTTGTACCGTGCTACAAATAAAGTCTGGACATGAAAGGATCATTCCCCGTACCACGTGGGGGGTGATCGTGTAAAATCAAGACGTGGACCTGGTTCATCAGGCACGCTTTTGTCTGGTGTCCCGGTTCACCGAGGAGGCCCTGTGTCTGACCGCCTGGCGAGGGACAAACCTGTTTTTGCTCCAAGCATGTTCGGTTCGAGGTGGGCCCGGCGGTTGATTCTGCCGGTGCTCGTCCTCGTACGCCGGTCGCTTTTGCGGTGGGGCCCGTGTTGCTGAGCGGTGTCGAGGCTGCGCAGGTCTGCCCCCAGCAGACTCCCTGGGGGGAGCGAAGCTTCTCCTGGGAATGCCCACCCGGAGAGCTTCAGCCTGTTTGCGCCTCTGGTCCAGCTTGGTCTGAATTCGATCCAGAGCTTTCCCAAACAATCCCGCCGGTTCTATCGAGTGGTGGAGAAAAGGCACCTTTTGTCCCTCGGGGAGATCAAAGTCATCCACAGATGGCGTATCGCGATGACCACTTCGGCCATGCCTCTGCCTTGAGCAACAGCAGCTGTCCCCATCATGCGGAGCACAAAGTCTGTTGCCCTGCGGGCTTCATCCAGCAAGTCAGCGGCAGCTTGCTTGTCCGTTGTTACCTGGAGCTGTTGCAGTTTTTCAGCCAGGTAAGCCTGCATCAACGCGGACACGTTCATCGCGCGCGCCGCGAGTCCCTGAGCCATGTAGCATTTTTCGAGCAGAGAAGCTGAAGCTCGACAGGCTTTGCTAGGGAGAGTTGGTTTTGTCCCGGATGACTTGGGAGCCAGGTGAGACGCCAGCGTGTCCTCAATTTGAGGCACATTAGCTATTCCCACCTCATCCATCACATCCACGTCGAGAAACTGCGAGAGTGGTAACAGCATGTGAGCTCGGGGCTGAGCCCAGGTGCGAGTCAGCTCTGTGAGGAAGTCCGGGAACACGGGAATCCTTTGCCTCGTGGAGGCCTGCTGCTTTGAGTAAAAATAGTTTCCTGCCAACCTCGTGACCTGTTGATGAGGCGGAGGTTCTGGCCATGGGATCTGCAGCGCGTCCGATGCTCTGTGACACAAGTCAAACAAAGCAGGGATAGAAAAGTCAGTTTCTGGGAGCACAGGTACCGGGGGTTTGAGAGAGATCTTCTCCCTGTTCCTCGTATTTGATGTCTGCGCCCTCCGCGTAAAATTCGCCCGAGGCTGAAATCGAGATCTCGTCCTCGTTCATCACGCCTCAAGTGTCGAATTCGACTGTTAAGTCCACCATGGGAGCCAGCACGTCAGGGCTGTCACCCCATTCGACTCGTGTGCTGTCATCCAGAGTCATGTTCTCGAGCTCCGGCGTGGGAGTGAGGGGCTCGGTGGTGTCTGGGTCCGCTGGCGCTGCAGCGGCGCCCATGGCCTTGGCGACAAAGTCCGCCCGGTGCCTCCTCACCGCCTCCAGCATCTGGCTGCAGTGTGGGCAAGAGTCGGGCGCATCCAGCGCCATTTTTGCGTGTAACATCCCCAAGCAGACGGGACAGGCCTCATGGGTGTCCGTCGCTACGAGGGAGAAACCGCATCCGCTAGGACAGGCGCTCGAGGTTGGGCTCGTCGTCCTGCTGGTTTTCCTTGGAAGTATTGTCTTTCGCTTTCCTTTCTCCGGAGGCATTTCCGAGATAAGGCGAGCGAGTCCTTCCAGAATCCTTTTTCTTTTATTTTGAGACGTCTCCTCCGTCGTGTCGCTTTCGCTGNTAACAATTTGCTGATTTATAGTACATTTAGTATTTAAACATTTATATATAGATAACTTTTTAGGAATTTCTTTGTAATAATTTTCTTAAATAAAGACATAGACTTTGGTTTTTTGAAATCATTTTCCAAACTATTCCATAAACCGATTCCATATATTAAATTAAACCTACCCTTTAAACAAGTTCTATATTGTGGTTTAACAAAAATGTCTGTTCCCTTGAGATTATAACAACTTTTCCTTTTACAAAATGCTTTTGAATATTTGAAGGTAGTGTGTAATTTTGTGCTTTGTACATTAATAAAAAAACATTATATTCCACCAGATCATAAAACTTCAGTAGTTTCAATTTACAAAATAATATACTTGTAGGGTGACAATAATGCATGCTTTTTATAATTCTTATAGCTCTTTTTTGTAGGATAAAAATAGCTTTGTTATAGTTTTGCATGCTGTTCCCCAAACATCAACACAATAAATTAAATGTGGTACTATAATTGTATTATACAGCAAATACAAGGCTTTATCATTCAATAAATCCTTTACTTTATATATGTACTGCTGTGGATTTGGATATTTTAGTTTTAACAGAATTTATGTGCTGTTTCCATGACATTTTATTGTCAATGATTACACCCAAAAACTTCATTTCACTCACTCTACATATTTCAACACAATCAATTTTGAAAGGAACAACAGTAGTTGTCTTTTTTACTAAAAGCCATATAATTAGTTTTATCAATGTTCAACGATAACATTTAAATTAAACCAAATTTGTATGTTAACAAACTCTTTCTTCATACAGTCGATCATCTGTTCCAAGTCATTACCCAAATAAAAGAAAGTAGTGTCATCAGCAAAAAGAACACATTTAAGGGTACCTGACACATTCATCAAATCATTAATATATAAAATGAACAACTTGTGTCCAAGTACAGAGCCTTGTGGTACTCCACATGAAACACTACAGAGGCTAGATCTTATATCATCTATTTGGACAAACTGTATTCTGTCTTGCAAATAACTACGTATCCACTGCAACACAGGTCCTCTAATACCATACAGTATTTATCTAATTTTTCAAGTAGAATAGTGTGGTCGATTGTATCAAATGCCTATCAACAAACACACTTACACAGTATTGTTTTTGATTGATAGCTGTAGTAACATATTCCATCAACTCCATAAGGGCCATGGAAGTTGAGTTATATGATCTGAACCCATATTGACTATTACTTAAGATATTATTGTAATGACGCCAACACAGCAGACGGAGTCCAGCCAAACGGGGTTTATTTAGAAACAGGGACGAGCTGCTATTACCGAGGCTGCAGCTCACGCCTCAAAAGGAAACGTGGTACATACGCAAGCGAACACACTGCTAGCTGCCTGCTAACAACAACACACTCCCCGGGCTCTTCTTCTTCGTCTCTCTTTTCCTGGTCCCTCCTCCCTGCTCCTACCCCTCTCCTGCCCCCACGACCAATCCAACACATGAGGGCGGGGGACAACAGAATCACAACAGCTCAACAGAACACAGTACAACTGAACAAATACACAGAAATACTTGGACCCAAAGCAGAACCAAACACAGGGTCGTTACACTACCCCCCCACTACTGAGTCCCTCGCCCACGAGGGGACAAACAAAGTCATCAAACCGTCTTGGAGCCCTCCTCATCCGCTGCGGGCGAGCTCCCAGCGGCGCTACAGGCTCTGGGGCCGGGGCATCATTCGATGTCGGTGATAAGGCTTCTGGGGAGGTTGGCGGACGCACCAGAGACCCTGACCATTGGCCTTCTGGGGACTGAGGTGCAGACCTGCCTTGATAGGGGGCCAACCTGTCCCTGTGCAGAGCTACTCTTCTCCTGTTTTGGGGCATCTGAACTCTGTAGACCACCTCCCCCAGGCGCTCCAACACTCTGCAGGGACCCACCCACTGACTGTCCAGCTTCGGGCACCGTCCCTTCTTCCTACGAGGGTTGTACACCCAGACCAGCTCCCCTGGAGTGAAGTGTCGGCCCTTAGCCCTTACATCATAGTTCCGTTTCTGGCGCATGCCTGCTTGCTCCTGTTGCCTCCGGGCAAACGCATGGGCCGTCTCTAACCTGTCCTGAAGTTTCCGGGCATACTCGGGACCCGCTGGAACATCAGGTGCATCCGGCGGGCGCCCGAAGGACAGTTCGGCTGGTGTGCGCAGCTCCCTCCCCAACATGAGGAGCGATGGGGTGCATGCCGTGGAGTCCTGTACAGCTGAGCGGCATGCCATTAGCACCAGTGGCAGGTGCTCGTCCCAGTCCCGCTGATGCTCTGCTGTGAGGATGGCCAGCTGCTGTCCCAGGGTGCGGTGGAGCCTTTCCACTAGGCCGTCGCTCTGGGGATGTAATGGTGTCGTTCTTGTTTTGTGGATGCCAAGGCGGCTGCACATGGTAGAAAACACCCGTGACTCAAAATTTCTCCCCTGGTCACTATGAATACTGTCTGGTACCCCAAACCTGCTAATCAGGCCCCCAACCAAAGCATCTGCCACAGTCTCTGCTTCCTGATCAGGGATGGCGTACGCCTCCGGCCATTTTGTAAAATAGTCTATAGCCGACAGGACATAACAGTTTCCCCTGTCTGAGCGTGGTAGGGGGCCCATGATGTCCACGGCCACTCGTTCCATCGGGGCTCCTACAACAAACTGTTGTAGGCGGGCGTGAGACTGACCCGTCGGCCCCTTCCGTGCCGTGCAGAGGTCACAGCAGCGGCAGAAATCCTCCACATCCCTCCTACACTGGCCCCAATAAAACCCCTGTCGGAGGCGACGGAGAGTTTTTGTGACACCAAAATGTCCAGACCCAGACGCTCCATGCACGCCCTGCAGGACTACGTCTTTCAGGCCTTTTGGGACTACAATCTGCCACCGCTCCTCACCTGTGGAAGGGTTCTTCCATGACCTCTGCAGTACTCCATTCGTACTCCTCGTTCTACAGGTGTGCAGTGGAGAGCATCCTGTGCTCCAGCATCAACGTGTGGCATGGAGGCTGCACAGTTGAAGAGAGGAAAGCTCTGCAGAGAGTGGTGAAGGCTGCACAGAAGTCTGTTGGAGTCAGTCTCCCCACCATCACAGACATTTACACCTCTAGATGCAGGAAAAGAGCCACCTGTATCATGAAAGACCTCACTCATCCAGCACACTCACTCTTTGCCCCACTCCCCTCAGGACGGAGGTTGAGGAGCATCAAGTGTAGAACCACTAGACTGAGGAACAGCTTCTACCCTGAGGCTGTTAGACTCATGAATAAATAAAAATAAAATTAAAATAAACACTGCAAAATATCACATCATGCTGATGCTGATATGTTTTCTTGTTGCTGTGTTCATCTGTGTTCATCTGTGACCATCTGCTCATACAAACTCATGTTCGTGCTGCTGTTTATTCCCACTATATTAGGCTTAGTGTATTACTAGTTGATGTTTTTCTTAGTTAGTTCTCGATGTTATTACTGTTTTTCTCTTTCATTTGTTGTTGGATGTAACTGGGACCTCGTGTACATAATCTCGTTTTCATCTCATGTACCACATGCGGTGCAAATGACAATAAAGACTCTCTGACTCTGACTCTGACTCCATCTTCCAGTCGCAGAGCCTCAAACTTGGACCACAACCCTTTAGTTGCCAGCGAGAGTCCAGCAACCTCCTCCCACGGCGGCTTCAGTTGCCTCTCCACCCACTGCAACACAGGTTGGATGTCAGGGTCTTGTTCCTGATGGTGCCTCCAGCTGTCTGTGCCAACCACCTGCAGCTCTCTGCAGATCGCCAAGTCACTCTGACCTGATCCTCGATGGTTCCGATGCAGCTGTTCCTCCTCCAACCTCTCCCTCCGGTCACAGTAACTGCACCCCTCTGCAGCGCAAGGCCGGCGGGAGAGGGCATCGGCATTGGCGTGCTTGGCTCCGGCCCGATGAATGACAGAGAAGTTGTAGGATTGCAGCTCCTCCAGCCACCGGGCCACCTGACCCTCAGGTTCTTTAAAAGACATCAGCCACTGGAGGGCCGAGTGATCAGTCCTGATCGTGAATGACAAGCCACACAGGTAGTACTTAAAATGGCGTAGAGAAAGTACCACCGCCAGCAGCTCCCGCCTTGTCACACAGTAGCGCCTCTCAGCTTTGTTAAAGGCCCTGCTGAAATACCCCACCACTCTCTCCCCCTCCTTCCCCAGCTGGGACAGGACCCCCCCAACCCCCACGCCACTTGCATCCGTGTCGAGGATGAAGGGGAGGGAAGGGTCTGCAGGAGCGAGGACTGGGGACTCAGTCAGAGCTTGCCGCAGGCGGTCAAACGCTCCCTGGCACTGTTCAGTCCACACATAGTCTCTGTTCTTCTGGAGTAGTTGGAAAAGGGGGGCTGCTATACTTGCGAACCCCCGCACAAACCTCCTGTAATAAGAAGCCAGTCCCAGGAAGCTTTTAAGATCTCTCTGAGTCGTGGGGGTTGGCCACTCTGCCACCATCTTTACTTTGTCCTCCATTGTGCCGATCCCCTCTCTGCCGACTCGGTGGCCCAGAAACGACACCTCTTGTTGCATAAAGTGACACTTATCTGGGTGGAGTCTCAGGCCCGCAGCTCTAATTCTCTCCAGCACTCTACAGAGTGAGTCCAGAGCCATTGCAAAAGAGGCGCCATGGACCAGTATATCATCCAGATACACCAGACACTCCTGGCGAGGAATGTCAGCCAGCGTCTGGTCCATCAGCCTGGAAAAGGTGGCAGGTGCATTGCACAGTCCAAACGGGAGCACCTTAAACTGCCAGAGTCCCCGCCCCGTACAAAAAGCAGTCTTAGGTCTGGCACTTGTTGCTAGGGGGACCTGGTAATAACCGCTCCGAAGGTCCAGAGACGAGAACCAGTTGGAGCCGGACACCAGGTCTAGTGACTCGTCGACCCTAGGCAGTGGATATGAGTCTTTCTCAGTCACCCCGTTCAGTGGTCTGTAATCAACACACAAACGCCACTCTCCATTCTTTTTGGGCACCATGACAACAGCAGACGCCCAGGGACTGTTTGAAGGCTCGATAACATCAGCCTGCAGCATGTCTGACACTGCCCTGTCACATGCTTCCTGACGGGCCAGGGGAAGCCGGCGGGGACGACATTTTATTGGGCGTGCACCTCCCGTCAGGATGTCATGTTCCACCAAACGAGTCCGCCCCACCTGGTCTTCACTTAGGGCAAAAATGTCCTTAAAGTCCATGAGCAGCTGCAACAGTTGTTCCTGCTGCCGAGTGTCTAAACCCCTACAGTTCTCTGCCCAGATCTTCCGCACCAAGGTCACCGCAGCGTCTTCAGTCTCCTGGGGCACCCACACTGGGTGCATAGGGCTCGCAGGTGCGGGAGCCATGGTGGCAGCAATCTGGCTGGGCTGAGGTGGGATGTGCTCGACAGCTGCAATCTGCGGTTCTGTGTAGCGGGCCACAGGACCCGTGGGGGTGTGATCAGGAGCTGCGGGCAACAGTGGAATGAGAGGCCCCTCCTTGAAGCTCCATGTCCCCACACCCAAATCCAACTGGCACCCCGCAGCCCTTAAAAAGTCCAGCCCCAATATGCACATGTCCTGCACCTCTGCTACCCACACAGGGTGGGTGATAGATCGGCCACCTACATTAAAAGTCATTGTCCCCCTCCCCTTCATAGGTGCCATGTCCCCAGTGACTGTGCGCAGCTGCACTGTGGTGGGTTGGATCAGAGTCCAGTCCGGTACCATCTCAGGCCTCACTAGTGTTACCGTGGAACCAGTGTCAATCAGGGCCGTGCATGGAAACCCTTCCACTGAGACGGGGACATAACAAAAGTCTCCAACACATGTGCGGCCGACCACCACAACCACGGTCGCTTGGTCGGGGGCGGAGTCAATTTCGGAGGGATTCTGGGCTCGGGCCCCCTGTTCGAGCTGTCGGCCCCCGCCCACTGGCGATGGAGGTGTGGAGGCTACGGTCGGGATCTGCGATTCCTCCCCCCCGCAGACCCCGTGTCGTTTCCCTGCGTCTTGACTGTTTTAGGACACCGCCTCAGGAGGTGTCCCGGTTGGCCACAGCCCCAACAAACGGCCGGGGGTGCGGAGGAGTCCCGCGTCGACTGCAGTGCCACCGCTCGGACCATTTCTGTCAGCTCCGAGACCCAAGCAGGTTTCTCCTGGTTCAGCTCTGCCCCCTCCGCAGATCTGCATGCCGGTGGTTGTCCTCTCAGGTCGTTTCCCGCTGCTACTCCCAGCAAACACTCTCTCTCCACTGCTAAGTCCAATGCATCTTGCAGGGATCGGGGGTGCATCAGTTGAACCTGCACACGCAGCTCCGGTGGTGCCAGGGCTCTGATGAACTGATCTTTTGCTAGTTCATTCTGAACCCCTGACTGCATGTGTGAATAGGCTCTGCGTGTGAGGCTCTCAATGTCATTAGCCAAAGCACGCAGGGGTTCACCCGGCAACCTGCTCCTGTTGCAGAGTTTATTTTTAAAAATGTCTGGTTGCACACATTGTCCAAACCGCCTCTTTAAAGCTCCAACTAGTGCATCATAGTCTTTTCTGTCCTCTGAGCTTAACAATAACAAGCAGTCCAGTGCATCATCTTGTAGACAGAGAGCCAGCTGCAGGGCTTTATGCTCTGCTGTCCACCTCCCTGCATGAGCCAGCAGCTCAAACTGTGCATGGAAGGCCTCCCAGCTGGACCTACCGGAGTACTTGGGCGTCTTCAACGGGACGGTGACGTTTTGGACGACGTAACTGTCATGGCTGCCGCCATGTGAATCTTTTGGCGCGCTTGGAGAAAATGGCGTCGACGGACCCGCCCCCCCGCCGGTCTTCAGTCCTGCTTCGGCAGCCATGCTCGCTGCAGAGCTGCGCTGAGCAGCCGTCGCCTGAGTTATTTTAGCGAGCTCCTCTCTCCGCGCCTCTTCGTCCTCTACTCCCTCCGCTTTAATTTTCACCTGGGCGAGCGCTCCGTCCATGACGCTGATGTCGCGGGTGGAGGCAACGAGCCAGTAGTACTCACTCAGCTCGATAGCGTTGGTTTACTTCTGACACCAATGTAATGACGCCAACACTGCAGACGGAGTCCAGCCAAACGGGGTTTATTCAGAAACAGGGACGAGCTGCTATTACCGAGGCTGCAGCTCACGCCTCAAAAGAAAACGCGGTACACACGCGAGCGAACACACTGCTAGCTGCCTGCTAACAACAACACACTCCCGGGCTCTTCTTCTTCGTCTCTCTTTTCCTGGTCCCTCCTCCCTGCTCCTACCCCTCTCCTGCCCCCACGACCAATCCAACACATGAGGGCGGGGGACAACAGAATCACAACAGCTCAACAGAACACAGTACAACTGAACAAATACACAGAAATACTTGGACCCAAAGCAGAACCAAACACGGGGTCGTTACATTATGTTTATCGATAAAAGAATCAAATCTAGTTACAAATAATTTTTCTAAAATTTTTGAGAATTGTGGCAACAAAGATACATGTCTGTAATTGTCATATAGACATTTGTCACCATTCTTGAAAAGAGGAACCACCTTGGCTATTTTAATTCTGTTTTGAAATATTCCAGTTGAAAATGACAAATTGCAAATACAGTATATGTAAATGGCTCAATAACATAACTTATTATTTCTTTTACAACTATCATGTCCATATCTTCACATTATTTTGATCTTTTATCAGTAAATGTGTTAACTACCATCATTATTTCTTCCTTGTCGGTTCCCTTCAGAAACATGCTATTCACACCACATTTAATTAAATGACTCACATTTGTGTCCACTTTTGGTATTTTTGCTGCAAGGTTGGATCCAACATTCACAAAATAATTGTTAAACCCATTTACGATTTCATTTTCATCATGGATTTCCACATTATTTTCAACAAAATATTTTGAAATACCCGTACCAACCTTATTTTTATTCAGAACACTGTTCATTACTTTCCATGTCGCCCTCATATCTATACTACTTTTCTGTAATAATTTGCTATAATATTCCTTCTTTTGTTTTCTTATAATCCCAACTAATTTGTTTTTATACTTTTTATATTTAGTTTCTGTATCATGTGTTCTAGATTTCAAGAACATGAATACAGATTATTCTTTTTTTGTATGCATTTTTCAGTCCATTCGTTGTCCATGGCGGATCAACAATATATATTTTTTTGTCTATTATTTATTTGCACATACATTTTTGATGTACAAAACCTCTAGCATATTCATAAACACATCATAAGATTTATTTACATCATCTACATATACATCATTGCAATTTTGTTTTTCAAAATCATCTTTTAATTTATCTAATGCTTTTTTGATGTATTTATTGATTTATTCTTTTTTCTAATAGTTTTCTTACAACTGAAATCATTTTTATAAATTATGAAAATATGTAAATGATCACTTATATCGGTCATCAAAATACCACTTGTCACGTCACCATTTATGACATTTGTAAAAAAAAATCTATTATTGTAGCACTGTGAGATTTGATTCACAGAGAGCTCAAACTGCAAATTGAATCTATAAATGTATCAATGTTATTTAAATAAGTTTTGCTCCCAAGATCAATATTGAAGTATCCCCACAAAAAACTTTTTTGTTATAACTCTTTTCTAGTACCTCGTTAATTTTATCAGTAAAAAAAACTATTTTTGATCCTGGTGATCGATATAAACAACTTATTAGTATATTTTATTATATTTATTTATTATTTCTATTGTTATCATTTCTAATATATTGTCAACAACTATAGACATTTCACTATACAATCTGCTCTTTATTTCATAGTTGACTAATATAGCCACTCCTCCACCCCTTTTTTTTCCTATTCATATAATATAATTCATACCCTTCAATATACAGTATGCATTTTTTATGTTTCCATCATTTAACCAAGTTTCTGACAGTGCTAATATATCCCGGAAATTTTTGCATTTAGGCTTATACAGTTTAGGTGAATTATAGAGAGTGCTTCATTTGCATTATTGATTTCATTGAACTGTTCAACATTATAATATTCACTACCCTTTGCAGTAGGAAAAAGATTTATATTAATGACATCATCGACATTATATATTTTGAATTCTGATTCATCACACATTATTCAGTGTAGTAGTTTGTCAGGATGTTCATTTCAGATATTATATGTGAAAGATATTTCATAACACAACTTTTCGTCATCTCATAAGATCATTTCAGTCTTTCCAAGTCTTTTAATTATTTTACTATTTACCATGGGGTTTTGAGTATCAAATGTCCTTGACCTTTATAGCAAAATGCAATGTTTTTGTAACAATTATATGAAACAGATTATATCATGGTAAAGTTTAGATAATATAATTATTCACAATGTGCACAACTACATAAGAAAACAAAAATGTACTAGGTTCTGGACACACTCCATCCATCCATCCATGCATCCATCCATCCATCCATCTTCTTCCGCTTGGGGTAGCAGCCTAAGTAGGGAGGCCCAGACTTCCCTCTCCCCAGCCACTTGGAGCAGCTCCTCCGGGGGAATCCCAAGGCGTTCCCAGGCCAGCCGAGAAACATAGTCCCTCCAGCGCGTCCTGGGTCTTCCTCTGGGTCTCCTTCCGGTGGGACATGCCCGGAACACCTCACCAGGGAGGCGTCCAGGAGGCATCCTAACCCAGGGTATATGCAGAAATTCCAGAGTTGAATTTAATACCTTTTAATACCTTTTTAATACCATCAAAATATTTTTTAATACCATCACGGCACTGAGCTGTAACCGTAGCGGCAACCTGTTGTACTTCAGTTTAGAGCAACTAATTGTAAAGTGATAAGATTACTGTCGTTTTCTTCCTAAACTTTGGTAGTAAATGTAGTTTTATAACAATTACTGGATACATCAATTTGCTTCTTGCCTCAATAAAAGCACTGACGTATTTGTTATTTAAATCTAACCCAAGAGAAAAAGTTTAATTGTTCCCACACGTAACATATCTCTAATGACAAACAAAAACTGTAAACTTGAAAACAGAACAGTTTAGTTAAAATAATTCAACACTGAACACATGCATAATTCAAAAAGAGAGGTAGAAAAATAATAACTACTGTATTTTTCATCCTGTAAGTTGCAGTTTTTTGCATAATTTACATGCCTTGCAACTTATAGGACGAAGTGACATATAGATTTTTTTCCCCATATTTATAAACCATAACACTGAAATATGACTGTTTCATTCATTCTGACTGAAAAAAAAAAACAGTTCATGATATCTATTGTAGTAATAGTATGGCATGCTGTTGTATCATGTAATAGGAAAACGTGCCTATAATGACAAATTTAAAAAAGTTCAAGACAAAAACAACTGGACTTTATTTATTATACTATTATACTATACTTTATTGCTTTTTTATTGCACTTTTTAGAATTCACCATGTCCTGGATGACTGAGAATCTTCACTAGCTATTAATGACTCAATCGGCCTGCCATACTCTCCCCACCTCTCTGCTTGAATCTTCAATCCAGCAGCCAGCTGCACCACGGTGGCGAAATGCAGCTAATTTGACCATTAAAGTGAATTTATTAAGAAAATGACAGACAGAAAAACACCTCTGCTATTATTTCGAGCCAAAAAACAATTGTTTAGGTAATTTTCTTGTTAAATGTCGGCGAAACGAGCCGCGCTCCTTTTTCCTGTTTGTCACTGCTGTGCTTTCACGGAGTACACAGGCAGCGACACTTTTTTTTTTTTTAAATAAAGCCGATTTAACCATTAAAATACATTTATTAAGAAAACGTTAGACTGAGACACACCTTTTGCTATAATTTCGAGCTAACAAACAATTGTTTAGGTACATTTCTTGTTAAATGTCGGAGGATAAAGCCGTGATCCTTTCCTGTTTCTTTTTACAGACATGATACCAGCTGTAGGTGCGCGCGCACACTGACTGACGATATGACGTCTTTGTTTTTAGCTAAGGTCCTACTTGGAACATAAAATTAGAAAAGATAAATAAATTCACAGACCTTTTTTTAGACGACAGAACAAGAAAAATATAGTTGTGTAGGTTTAAAAAAATTAATACCTCGTCAGATGACGTTTATTACTTTTTAATACTTTTTAATGGCCTTAATTTGTGTTAATTTCATTTACTACCTTTTACTACCTTTTACAACCCCGCGGATACCCTGTAACCAGATGCCCGAGCCACCTCAACTGGCTCATCTCGATGTGGAGAAGCAGCGGCTCTACTCCGAGTCCCTCCCGGATGACTGAGCTTCTCACCCTATCTCTAAGGGAGAGTCCAGACACCCTGCGGAGAAAACTCATTTCAGCCGCTTGTATCCGAGATCTTGTTCTTTCGGTCATAACCCAAAGCTCATGACCATAGATGAGGGTGGGAACGTAGATCGATCGGTAAATTGAGAGCTTTGCCTTTTGACTCAGCTCTCTCTTCACCACGACAGACCGGTACAGCGCCCGCTTCACTGCGGACGCTGCACCTATCCGCCTATCGATCTCACGCTCCAGTTTTCCCTCATTCGTGAACAAGATCCCGAGATACTTAAACTCCTCCACTTGGGGCAGGACCTCCTCCCCGACCCGGAGAGGGCATGCTACCCTTTTCCGGCTCAAGACCATGGCCTCGGACTTGGAGGAACTGATCCTCATCCCGGCCGCATCACACTCGGCTGCAAACCGCTCCAGTGAAAGTTGTAAATCACGAACTGATGAAGCCAGTAGGACCACATCATCTGCAAAAAACAGAGAAGCGATTCTAAGGTCACCAAAACGGATCCTCTCAACACCTTGGCTGCGCCTAGAAATTCTGTCCATAAAAGTTATGAACAGAATCGGTGACAAAGGGCAACCTTGGCGGAGTCCAACTCTCACCGGAAACGAGCCTGACTTACTGCCGGCAATGCGGACCAAGCTCTGACACCGGTCGTACAGGGACCTAACAGCCCATATCAATGGGCCTGGTACCCCATACTCCCGGAGTACCCCCCACAGAACCCCCCGAGGGACGCGGTCGAATGCCTTCTCCAAGTCCACAAAGCACATGTAAACTGGTTGGGCAAACTCCCACGCACCCTCCAGGACCCTGTTGAGGGTGTAGAGCTGGTCTAGTGTTCCACGACCAGGACGAAAACCACACTGCTCCTCCTGAATCCGAGGTTCGACTATCCGACGGACCCTCCTCTCCAGAACCCCTGAATAGACCTTACCAGGGAGGCTTAAGAGTGTGATCCCCCTATAGTTGGAACACACCCTACGGTCCCCCTTTTTGAATAGGGGAACCACCACCCCAGTCTGCCAATCCAAGGGAACTGCCCCCGATGTCCACGCGATATTGCAGAGTCGCGTAAGCCAACACAACCCTACAACATCCAGAGCCCTAAGGAACTCCGGGCGAATCTCATCCACCCCCGGAGCCTTGCCACCGCGGAGCTTTTTAACCACCTCGGCGACCTCAGCACCAGAGATCGGAGAACCCGACCCAAAGTCCCCAGGCTCCGCTTCCTCAGTGGAAGACGTGCCAGTAGGATTGAGGAGGTCTTCGAAGTATTCCGCCCACCGACTCACAACATCCCGAGTTGAGGTCAGCAGCACGCCACCCCCACCATAAATGGTGTTGGTCGCGTACCTCTTTCCCCCCCTGAGACGCCGGATGGTGGACCAGAATCGCCTCGAAGCCGTACGGAAGTCATTCTCCATGGCCTCTCCGAACTCCTCCCACGCCCGAGTTTTTGCCTCAGCAACCACCCGAGCCGCATGCCGCTTGGACTGCCGGTACCTATCAGCTGCTTCCGGGGTCCCACAAGCCAAAAAGGCCCAATAGGACTCCTTCTTCAGCCTGACAGCATCCCTCACTGCCGGTG
The DNA here is from genome assembly GCA_038048925.1 of Garcialebias charrua. NCBI lineage: Eukaryota > Metazoa > Chordata > Actinopteri > Cyprinodontiformes > Rivulidae > Garcialebias > Garcialebias charrua. Next base: position 13,865 of record JBBPBX010023494.1, on the reverse strand, counting down.
TCCACCACCGGGTTCGAGGGTTGCCACCACGACAGGCACCAACAACCTTGCGGCCACAGCTCCGATAAGCTGCCTCGACAATAGAGGTGCAGAACACGGCCCACTCGGACTCCATGTCCCCCGCCTCCCTCGGAACATGTTCAAAGCTCTCCCGGAGGTGGGCACACTAACTTTTTAAAATACATTATTTATTACTCTGATTAATGGTATTAATGGTCACACACCAAAACTAATCCATCTCAACTGCTTTGAATTGTTTCAACTTGGGTTCTTTCCAAACTGACCAACAGAATCACATTGACCATTATGCAGCAGATGTTGGTTGGATGGTAAATGGACCAGCACCTTTCTATCTTATCAAGATACTCAAACTCATTACACTACAATCTGTGCCTCATTTACCCATTCAAACAGCACTCTACTAGATCTTTAAAGATATTAATCTATGCTTTAGATCACATTCATACGCCAATGGGACACACGTCGGAGGCAATGAGGGGCTCGTCTGGTCCAGGGACACTTCAGCATGGGACTGCTGGTGGAATTGAATCCCCAATTCTCCCAGTGAAGGATGACTGTTCTAACCACTCACCTACAGCTGCCCCAAGAACGGGATGAAAAATGGAATGCTATCCCACAGCTGTGTGTGAAACAGGCAACCATTATTAGGACGAGGTGCCAGGTTGTTGTGGATGTATATGGTTGTTCCGAATGCTATTTGTTGTTAAATTTCCCATGTGTTTTTGTTTAGACTAATCATCCAATACAATAAACCAGACCAAACACAGATCAATGGCAGAATACTGTAAACTGTTTGGCATTGGACGAGATTTGGTAAGTTTTTTTATGGACATATCCCACATATGTATCATTGCTGCTCAACACACACAGACACACACACACACACACAGGATTTTTCCTCATGTGGCACACATTAAAAAAGGTAAGTTTATTTTGGCTACTCCCTTCTTCTGGGGTCACCACAGTGAGCAAACTTGCATGAAAGATTTGGCAATAGTTTTATGCCAGATGCCCTTCCTGACAACCTGGGTTTGAACCTGCAACCTCAGGACCCCAAGACCGTGGCACTTACCACCAAGCTACTGCAGCCCCCCTCATGTTGTCCACATGAGAAAAGAAAAAGTTGCATTTTCTCAAAACAAAAAAAACACACAAAAAAAAACAGGCCTTCCAATGGTATATGCTTTATTGCCAAATAATATTTTAACATAAAATTATCAAGAAAACACAAATTTTCTTACTTAGTATCTTAATATTTCTACAAAAATAACAATATCATGTGAAACTGAAAGCAGTGTGAAGGTTCTTAAAGGGGACCACACATGCAAAATTAACTTTTTAATGTTTTTTTTAACTCAACTTTGGGTATGTACTTCATAAAAAAACAGTCCTAGTGCCAAAAAAATGCACCCAGTGGTTTATTTAGAGAGAGAGAG